>BSBK01002176.1:667500-840000 GCA_027943335.1 Chamaecyparis obtusa | reverse complement strand
TTAGAAAATCTTCTCCAAATTGAATCCTTCGTCAATATTCTCCAAAACCTGTGTGTTGAGAATAATGGCCAAACCTTCACAATATAGGATATTAAATTCCACATGCAAAATTTAGAAGTCAACTCCATTCAGAGCCTTGTTTCCATCAATTCCTAAATTCCTTTAATTTTAGTTCTAAACTCAAGTCTATTTTTCTAATTTGTTCCTTTTAAACCACTTAACTCAAAATTGACCAATTCTTTTTATTTCATTGGTTTCAATTTGATTGTGCAACTTAATGCATTCAAATTAAATTAAATAATAACATTTAGTTTCCTGTTATTTTCTACATGTTATTTAATTTTTTATTTAATAAATACCTTTTATTCGAAAGGTTAAATTTACAATTAATTAAATCTAAAATGAATGTATTTAATTAATTTTCATTAATTAAATATCTCTATTTTCACAATAAGCCTTTTAATTAAAAATCAATAAATTTAATAAATGCATTTAATTAATTTCTATTAATTAAATACTCTCACATTTAAATATCTAAAAATAGCAAAATCTAAAAAGAAAACTCTCACCTAAACCACCCAAATTTTAAAGGCAACGATCTTAATATACAAGGGCAGCAATCTTATAGGTTGCAGAATACAAACAAGGCAATCCGATCAGTGAGCAAGCAAACTACTCCTAATCTATGTCACACAATAGCAATTTATATACTGTTGAATAGCAAATATTGAGGTAGCATCCAGCATACCTGGAGCAGCGAATATTGATGACTAAGACAGTGATTCAAGGCAGTGACTTCCAAGCTATATTGAACTGTGATCTTGCAGAGATCTAACCAGCATAGTAGATGACAAAGATCTGAATACATATTAATTTTCTGAGTTGCAGATCCGATATTCTGAATTGCAGATCTAATGCTCTGAGTTGCAGACCTAATATTTTGAGTGGCAGATCTTCATGTTCTTGCATCAATCATACATTGGCAATTTGATATATTCATTTTATAAACGGAAAGCACGCATTCGCAATAGTGATTGCGAATTCAAGAGCTCCACCTTATTGGGAGAATACATCGGCAGCTACTTGAACTTCACCCATTCTCGACAGATTGTGGTTCAAATTTGGGCACCAAGGCAGCGAAATTGCCTTAGGGCAGCGATTTATATTGAAGGCCTCCGAATTTGGCTCAGGGCAGATCTGCTTTTAGGGAGTAGCAGGTCCAAATTTGAGAGGAGAAGCAGATCCGTTTGGTGAGATCTGGAGTTTGATAAGGGCAGATTCGAACATCCAAAGGGAGCAGTCAAGGCCAGATCTGGTTTGAACAGATTTGCGAATTACAAGGGTTTGAAGCAGAGTTAGGAGGAGCTGCGACTTTGGCATTGAGGCAGGGCAGATCCGAAAATTCCCAAGTTGCAAGGTGATTCATAGGGAGGAGCAGATGTAATAAGGAGGAGGCCCGAATTTATATGAGGTTGAAGGCAGAATTTGATTAGTAGAAGAGCAGGCCCAAAATTCTCAAGGGCAGATCTGAAGATTATTGAAGCAGATTCAAGGTTCTAGGTGTGCTAGATCTGGTATGTTTGTGCCCAGATCTGATCTCTAGAGGCAATCATTGATAGAAAAGGTGAAAGAGCATTCAAAGAGGACCACATTTCAGTTTGGGCCGGATCTGATATTTTGAAAGGGAGCAGAATTTAATAGAGAGGCCTGTAGTTTCAATAAAGGAGTGATAGTGGACTTAACATCATAAAGTGCAGATCAATCATACATACATCCACATACTTGGCAATTATAAACAGCAAATCGAACCTCCTTATCAAGGGAAAATTCATCCTCATTTGGCATCGATTGCATCATTTGAAGTTGGGTGAATTTCATGTAAAGTGCAGAACCATATTGAAGACCGGCAAGCTTGACAATTTGAAGTCGGTGAAATTAACTTAAAAGTTCAGAAGCCTAGGGGATGATCTGCTAGAGAAAAATGAGAAAAATTAGACTGCAAAGGAAAATTGCTTGGCAGAATCGTCAGGTTAAGCTAGGGTTAGTCCATCATGATCTAGCGAAAGCCAAAAATCTGAATTCTGCCTCTAGAAAACCATCCTTCAAGCCTGCTTCAAGTTCAGCTTCCTTTTCTTCTAGTCCGAAAAAGGAATTTACTAGTTACTATTTCAACTATTGGCAATATGGGCATAAGAATAAAGATTGCAAGCGCAAGAATGTCCACCATCTTCACCCCACATACGATCACCTCAAAGAATTCATCGCGAAGCACAAAGCTAAAAGCATGCTGGATGCTCAGGAACTTGCTTCAAAAAAGCATTCCATCGAAAACCCAATTGATAAAAAGGGTCCACAGAATGAAAGTTTGAAGGACAAAGCAAGGGTAAACAATAAATGCCCTTTTAAAGACTCGGCTATAAAAAAGAACTCCAATGGAAACTCTAAAGAGTTGTCTATAGCAAAAAAGTTCAAAAAGGGAATGAAGAGCAATACTGTGCAAGATAAGTCTAGGGCTGAAAAACCCGTATTTGCATTAGGGGCAAACAAGAAAAGCCCTAATTTTTTTAAAGATTCCAAAATGAAGATCTTCACAGTCAATTCCTTGGACAGTCAGATGAATTTTTTCGCAAAAATAAAATATGCAAAAGTGAGCACAAGCAGCGGGGATGCTAAGGTGGGAAGACCTGAATGCAAGTCATTATGCGGTACCGAGGAACCCCTATCTGCCAAGGGGGAAGGTAGGTTCTTACCTACCCAAGCACCTTCCGTCTACACAAAGAAGAAGGAATTCACTTGGCAAATGGTAAGAAACAAGAAAAGGGTGAACAGGTATCCGTTATCTCAAAAATCTTTCAATTTAACTCTTAAAAACTCCTTTAATTTGCTTAATAAGGAAGAAAATGGTTATATGATTAGCAATAATAATAGTAATTGAGTTTCATGTAATAATTCATCTAACGAAACATTAAAGCTTGTAGCTTATACACCGCCACGTAGGCATAATAGGCATAATATTCATCAGGATCCAGGTAAGAATAATCATAGCAGGCATTATGTCTCTATCATCCTAGATAATGATGTTATTATGCAGCAGCAGAAAATCTTGCAAGAAAGAGGTCTGATTTGTATCTGGAATGGTACAAGAGTAACTATCAAGAATGTAGTGAAGGAACTATCATTACTGCTACCGAGGGAGGTGAGTATAACACATATTATGGATCTCTTTTTGTTAATTGTTTGTACCAATAAGAATATGAAGGATAGCATTTTGAATAGAAAGGATATTAAATTCAGAAACATCCCATTTTCTTTTTTTGAATGGATGCCATTGTTTAATCCAATGATGTTAAATGATTTTAGAATAGAAAAGGTTGTGTCTTTAAATAACCTGCCTATGGAAATGTCTAACAAGGAAATCATAAGAACTATAGGGAATAAAATTGGGAAATACATTAGGACTATAGAGTCAACCTTTAATCAAATCAATAAAATTATCATAGTTGAGATGGAATTTCATCAAAAAAGCATCCTACCCATCTAGTTAAACTTTAATTCCAATTCTGTCATAATCAATCCTAGAATATTAGAAAATTTTATCGAAGAAGATGTGTACACCCAGAAGTCCCACAAAAACATAAATCTTATAAATCAACCCAATAAAGATGTGGAGATAGAGTTATATAAGGACAGAGGGGGTTTTATAATTAGGCCTACAATGACTCAAGGACTGGATAGGCTCCATCCCACAACAGAAACAAGTTTAAATACCCCATTATCAAACCAATTTCAGATCAATAAGATAACAGGAGTAGAAAATATCCTTGAACCTCAAGAGCCATACAACATTATCATGAGTGTATCAAAGGATGAGGCCAATCATATAAATGATGAAATAGATAGAACAATAATAAAAGAAAAGATTAATAGATCAACGAATGAGACCATAAATGTTGAGGTCAAATCTCCCCTTCCTTTATCCTTGGAGCATGAGAATAACCTTAGTACTCAGAGTATCAAGCAAGGAATTTACACTGAAAATACCTCTTACAACCTAAATAGAATCTCCAACAGTTCAAAAGATCAAGAGAGATCACTTATAAAGGAGAATCAAAGAATAGAAGAAGAAATAGTCGAGATCACCAATGATATAATGGATACCCTTATAGACGAAATATGTGATAGAGAGGAACTTGATCACCAAAAAAATTTGCTAATTAAGCGCATTAAGGAGATGATAGCATCAGACAACACATCGAAAAATGGAGAGGAGAACATGGAAATGGAATGCTTACCAAATCTGGATGAGATAGGAGATATGGAAATAGATCTAAATGATAGAAAAGGTCCCTTGTATGTTAGGGAAAAAGATATAAATAAGACAAGGAATCAAAATGAGGAAGAGATCATAATTTTCCTAGAAGGAATCAACAATGATGACAAACAATTAGGCATGGCAACAACCATTAATGGAATCAAACCAGGCGATAATCTTCCATCAGTTAAAGACTCCATAGAAGGCCTCTTTGGTATCACCAATGGAGACAGGCAGTTAGGTATAGCAATGAAAAGAGGAAGTCTGAGCACCCCTAATATCAATAGAATTAAAAAGAAGAGGGGGAGGAAATCTGCAGTGGAGTTAAGAACTATGAGTGTTAATGTAGGAACCCAAAAAGAGATTGCAGATATTCCTAATATTGGAAAAAACTCGGAGCTCATCCCCTCTGATTCTTTCCCTCAAACAAAAGAAATGCAAAAAGAAAGAATGGAAAAATCCCCCTTAGAGGAGACCTTAGACCAAGGATCACTGTTAGATTTTTTAGGATTAGATCCTGCCTCTATTTTGGAGGAGTCTAGGAGTAACGATATAATAACAGGAGTATTATGTTCGCTATCGAATGATCAACTCTATGAGGAAAATAAAGAGAACATGGTTAGGAACAATACAAAAACTTTAGGTTTAGGAAAATCAATTAAGGGCAGGTTAGAAGCTGATACGGGGAAAATAGTCAAACCAAGAGGAAGAAAATCCCTTGCTGAACTAAGAGCAAAGGAAGGAATGGCGCCAGGTCAGGTTAAAATTACCGATATTCTATACTCTGGGAAGGGGAAGGTCCTTCCCGAGTCCTCATGAAGATCATTAGTTGGAATGTTAGGGGTTTAAATGCCCCTAACAAACAATGCCTTGTAATAAGGCAATTAGCAAAAATTAAACCAAATATAGCTATGATACAAGAAACTAAACTTTCTAATGAAGGATATGAGAATATAAAAAAGAGTATAGGAATAAGAGAATTAGTAGGTTATGAGGTAGAAGGTGCTTCAGGTGGAATTGCTTTTATTTGGGATCCAAGAGAAATTGTTTTCAATATTCATGAAAAATAGAAAAATTGGATGGGAGGTCAAATCAAAAGTTTATAGTCAGATTTAAAATTTAATATAATAAACATGTATGCTCCTAAATTCCTACATGAAAAGAGAATTGTATGGCAGGAGATTAAGGATTATATAGAGAACTTTCCGAACGAAACATTTATACTAGGAGGAGATTTTAATGCTATCCTATCCTTGGGAGATAAACAGGGTGGGACGAAACACTTATCAAAAACAACTTTAGAATTTCAAGAATGGATAAACATTATAGGGGCATCAGAAATTGAATCAGACCAAGGGAAATACACCTGGACTAACAAACGTAAAGACACAGAGTTAATAGTAGAAAAATTGGATAGGTTCTTTTTTATAGGGGAGTTGAGGAATTTTGATTTTAATTTTACTAATGAGGTCCTACCCATTGCCGGTTCCAACCATTTTCCTATAGAACTAGTAATTTTGGAACCAATCAGAAATAAAAGAATCCCGTTTAGATTTGAAAAAATGTGGTTACTTAATGAGGAATGTTTGGATCTAATTAAAAAATGGTGGACAGAGGCAAGGTTTGAAGGCTCCAAGATATATAAAGTCATAAGGAAACTAAAACTAATAAAAAGAAATCTGTCACAATGGAGTAAAAACACTATTGGGGATATATTTTTGGAAAGAGACCTTATAGAAAAAGAGCTGGAAAATGTGAATAAGGAGATTGTTGAAGAAGGAAAATAGACTTTAGACGATAATATAGAGCAAGAACTATTATGTAAATACTATGATTCTCTTTCACAAATTAGCACCTTTTGGGGGCAAAGAGCGAGAGAAACATGGCTCGGAGAAGGGGACCGAAACACCAAATTTTGTCACAATAGCGTCAAAGCTAGAAGGAATATAAATAAGATTTCCAAAATCAAAGATAGCAATGGTAATACAATAGAGGATCCCAAAGAAATTACAGATTTAGCAGTCTCTTTCTTTGAAAAATCTCTGAATAACTTAGGGAGTGTGGATTTATTGGACCAAGCCAAGCTGTTAAGAAACATCCCCCATATTATAACTCCGCATCAAAATAACCTCCTAAATGCCGCATTCACAGAAGATGAAATACTCAAGGTTCTAAAGGAAATGAACCCGGATAAATCCCTTGGTCCTGATGGATTCCCAACTTTTTTCTTTCAAAAGTGTTGGTCATTTATGGGCAAGGAAATTATTGATGCTCTAGAGGGCATGAGGAACTCAGGACATATTCTTAAAGAGCTAAATAACACATTCATTGCTCTTATTCCCAAAAAGGTTAATGTAGAGAACTTTAATGAGTTCAGACCTATCTCCCTGTGCAACACTTTGTATAAAATCTTCTCAAAAGCTTTGGCAGGCAGAATGAAACAACTTCTTCCATTGATTATATCTGAAGAACAAATGGGATTTGTCCCTATTAGGTCAATTCTGGATGGAGTGATTATTGCTCATGAGGCTATACATTCAGTAACAAATAATAAGGATCCGAGTATGTTGATTAAGTTAGACATCAGTAAGGCATATGATAAAGTGGATTGGAGATTTTTGTGTCAATGTATGGAAGCTTTTGGATTCTCAAAACAATGGATCAATATGATTTTTGAATGCATCTCCACCCCTCACTTCTCAATTATGGTGAATGGGTCTCCTGAAAGCTTTTTCAACTGCTCTCAAGGTTTGAGGCAGGGAGATCCGTTATCTCCTTTTTTGTACATTATTATGGCGGAAGCATTGGGGAGAGGTATTAAGAAACTTCAGGAAGAGGATAAGGTTAAAGGAATCAAGATTACTTCGGGAGTCAAGGCTACTACTCATCAGCAATATGTCGATGATAATCTCCTTTTTGGAAAAGCACTTTTAGAAGAAGCTCAAGCTTTCAAAGAAATTTTAAATACTTATGCTAACGCTTCTGGACAATGTATAAATGAGGAAAAAAAAATAAAAAATTTATCAATACTGAAGAGAGATGAAAGAATGAGATTAAATGTATTCTAAACTTCAAAGAAGGTTTCTTCCCATGTAAATATTTAGGTTTACCTCTAGATAAAGGGGTCAAATCAAATCACTTATGGGAAAGTACAATTCAAAATATCTCCAAGAAACTAGATCAATGGAAAGGAAAATGGTTATCAAATGTGGGAAGGGCTATTATGATCAGGTCAGTCCTCTCTGCAGTTCCTATTTATCAAATGATGAGCATGAGAATTTCGGCAGGTATTAATAAGGAGATTGCTCGAAAGTTAAGGAGGTTTTTCTGGCAAGGGTCAGAGGAGAAATCTAAACTAGCTTTAATTGCTTGGAATAAGATTTGTAAGCCAAAAGAAGAGGGAGGTTTGGGTATAAAAGACCTAACGCTTCAAAACAAGGCCTTGGGGGCGAAATTAGTATGGAGAATGATTAAAAACCCAAAGGCAAAATGGGTTAAAATACTCAGATATAAATACTTACTAGGAGAAGTGGAGGAAAGTGTTTGTCGTTCTGATAATTATCTGATGGGCTCACGCATATGGAACTTCATAAAAGAATGTAAAGATATAGTATTAGAGTCCCTTTCTTGGGACGTGAAAATCGGGGATAAGGCTCTTTTCTGGGATGACTCATGGGGTGGAAAATTGGCCCTATGTGAAATTCTTGGGAACGATCGGCTAATTGAACTAATCAAACAAAGTAAGGCAGAGCGGGTTAAAGACTATTTTTCACAAATCAATAATAGTGAGGGTAGCAGCTGGGCATGGAAATCTCTAGAGGAACTCAGACTTCCCCTTGATTTCCAGAATAAACTTAACAAGGCTCTACAAGAATGAAACTTCTATCCACGCTCTGGGGAGGACACAATTATATGGGCTTCCTCAAAGAGTGGTGTATACAACTCGAAAGAAGGTTTCAAAGTTATTTCTGGGATAGATAATCCACCCACCAGTCTTCCCATTGATCTATGTTGGAATAGAAACTGTCTTCCTAAGGCAGGTCTATTCTCATGGGCTGCTTTACAAAAAAGGATTCCCACTACTGAATGGTTTGAAAAAATAGGGTACCATGGTCCTTCTAGGTGTGCCCTGTGTGAGAAAGAAAGTGAGACGATAAATCATATATTGTTAAACTGTGAGTATGCCAATAAATGCTGGCTTTGGGTTCTGGAGAAATTAGATCTGAAGACTGCTCTTCAAAATGATATCACAGAAGTTTTTATTTCATGGCAAAGATCATGTAAGAAGGATTTATACAGTAGAATGAGATACATTATCCCATCTCTGTTAATCTGGGAATTATGGAAGGAAAGGAACCGAAGGATTTTTCAAGATAAAAGGATGAACATCGAGAGATTTTTAAACAAATTAGAGGCAAATATAGTAGAAATTACAAACAATAGAAATATGCTAGGACAAACAACGATGGAATTCTCACTAGAAGACAACAACCAGAGAAAGAAGTGGTATGGCTTGAAAGTTCCTCCCTGGATTGGATCTAGCATTGACAATAAATCCTTATCAAGGGCAAACTGTAAATGGAAACCACCAAAGCAAGGATGGATTAAGTTGAACTTTGATGGGGCAGCTAGGGGAAACCTAGGGGTGGCGGGAATAGGGATATGTTTACATAATGCGGAAGGAAAGATATTAGGAAGGATAGCAAAACCTATAGGAATGAAGACAAATAACGAAGCTGAAATAGAAGCTATAAGATTAGGTCTGGCATGGTACAAAAAATGGAGGCTTAAAAAAATTGCAATTGAAGGAGACTCAACTATTATTATAAATGCAATTAGACAGGGTAGAAAACCGAACTGGAAACTAAATAGTGCTATTGAACAAATAATGGAATCTCTTAAAGTTATAGGAGATTATACAGTAAATCATATTTACAGGGAGGGCAACACAGACGCAGATAAGTTAGCTAATCTAGGAGCTGACGGACAAGAAATTGAAGAAATTCATGAGAGTTTGAAAGAAGAACTCAGAAGGTGAAAAAATGATTTCAAAATAGGAAATCAAGAATAGATGTAAATATATGTAAATGAATTTAAAGGAAAACAAGTATAGAAATATCTGTGAGTATAAAAATGAAAAAATACACACACGAACTTGCACAAACACACACACATATATATTGTCCTCTTAAATAGTAGACTTCAAGATAAGGAATGTAAGAAGTTAACGTCTCATTTAGTCAAAACAATCATCAAATATTAGGGGCATGCCAACCTACAATGAAGTTTCATCAATCACAAAAATGATAATCTTTAAAATAGAAAATGTTATGACAAATTAAAAGGTTCCTAAAGTGCTCATAAATTTCTTATGTTCATAATAATGAAATAAAAGCTTATAGCATGACTGCCAATAGAAATGGACTTAGATTGTAATGTTTTATTTAGTAGACTAACTCAAGGGTTAAGATTTGCAATTCCATAATTTCATCAATACCTAACCTGAACTAGCTTTTTGAGGATTGAATCATGAAAATGATTAATTAACTGTAAATTAGGAGAATAGAGGTGGCATGGTGTCTATCTATTTTGCAGGTATACAGGAAAATCATAACAGACCAAAAAGGCAGAAATAAAGAAAAGGAGGCCCGAGAACTTATCAAAGCTAAGGCAAATACTCGAAGAGCGAGGATGAGAGAAAATAACATGATTTTTCAAAAGTGCGTTTAAAGTTAAAGGAAGGCTCATTAGCTCTAAAGATAAGGGCAAGGTATATGTAATCTCAATCTAAATAAATGTATGGTACAAGATGGGAATGCTCATTTTAAAAGAGCATTGTATTCAAAAGATTAATGTATATTTATGTTCACTATCATGGAGGTATGCCTCCAATAATCTATATTAAAGAGGGAATGCCCTCTTCAACTCCATCAAGTGGAGCTTTGTAATCCTACGCATGTAGGAACTCTAAACTTGATATATTATTCCTAGACTAAAGTCCCGAGCTAGACTGGAGGTTTTCTTCCCTGTTCTTTCCTACCAGTGCCCGCACGAACAGAGGAAAATGTAAAAAGATAAATTTTAAATAAATAAAATCAAGGCTTCGGCCGTTTACTGATAAAAAAATAAAAATAAAAAAATAGCAAAATCTAATTTATTTAAATTGCACAATTAATCTAAATAAATTATCTAATTATAGAAATCACATCAATAACCAAAAATCAATTGAACTTAAAGAACCATAACCATGCTCAAGGAAGGGACTATAAACTCACGTCACTGGACAAGTTTGGAAAGGGTAAAATATCATAATCTTGTCCACTATTTTAGGACAATAGAATGTCTTAGGTAGGGATTTGGATTTGAATATTATCTCCCCCCTTTTACTATTGAGACTTGTGATAGGACATGCTCATCCTGACAATTTAGGGAAGTTGATGTCTGATACCTGTAAACCTGCATATAAGACCAACATGTACATACATGTATATAAAACAAGCAATGGTGGGGATCGAGATATCGTGTGGATCCTGCAAGTAGGTAACTACAACTTTGTCCCTCAATCATATCAAACACATCAAACAAGAAAGTAAAAGCATACATGATAACCATACACATGCAAGTATGGGATAATTATAATCATAATCATAAGCATCATTCAAAATATGTAAATAATCATCATTAAATAACTAACATCATCTAACTGCATCAATATAACATCCATAATTATTCATTTATTAAAATCACCATGTAGTGTCATACATCCAAAACCATATAATAACTAAAGTTATCAACGCACAAATAAAAGTAGCCTAAAATAGTTTGGCAATATAAAACTGAAAAGAAATGAATGGGTGGGCACTATGTCCGCCCCCCTAGAATTAGGCTTACTCTTGGAAGCCTACAAACAAATAGGGATATAATTCTCGTAATCTCATTGTTTCCTCCCAAGTCATTGGCAACTTATCGATAGGGTCCAATTAGACCCTTGCCTACCTGAAAAGAATTCCATTCAAGTACATGTGCAACATATGGTATATACTATCTAAGTACTGAAACATGAAAAACATCATGAACGCGCAATAAGTTGGGTAGTAAAGCAAGATGATAGGAAACTAGTCCTATCCTCTCAAGAATCTCAAAAGGTCCTATGAAACAAGGTGCCAACTTCAAACCCTTTCCAAAACAGATTAGACTCTTCCATGGATGCACTCTCAGGAACACCTTAACACCAACAATAAACTATTTGTCAACTCTGTGAGCATTTGCATATTTCTTTTGCCTATCCTAAGCTGTGGTCACATGCTCATGGATGCGCTCCATCTATTGCTCTATATCTAGAAGCATCTCATGACCTAATAGAATATGATCCTCTAGCCTATCCCAACTCAAAGATGTACAAAAAGGATGACCATATAAAGCCTAAAAAGGTGACATGCCAATAGAACTTTGATATCCATTATTGTAGGAAAAGTCGACCAAATACAAATAGTCCTCCCAATGAGTCTATCTATCCATGACATACATCCTTAGCATATCCTCAAGCACCTAATTAACTTGCTTCATTTGACCATCGGTCTTGGGGTGATATGTCAAACAAAAATTTAGTTGTGCTCCAAGATCATGCTACAAAGAGGTCCAAAATGAAGACATGAATACTCGATCCCTATCTGATATAATCCTGCGGGGAATACCATGTAACCTAACAAAATCTTGCATGAAGACCCTAGCCACTGAATCTATTGTATAGGATTCTCTCATAGGAGAGAAGTGTGCACCTTGGTCAATCAGTCAATAGTAACCATAATGGCACCATGTCTGCGGGGTGTCATAGGAAAACCCATAATGAAATCCATTGAAATGATATCCCATTTCCATGAAGGAATGAGATTGGGCTGTAAAAGACCTATTGGATGCTAGTGGTCTACCTTAACCCTTTGACACTCTAAACATCTAGCCATAAAATCATAAATGTCACATTTCATATCGGAACAATAGTACAAATGTCAAAGGTCCACATGTATCTTCTTGACACTTGGATGTACCAAGTAAGGTGCACGATGAGCCTCAGATAAGATCAAGGTACAAAGATCATCTAATGAGGTTACATATATCCGGCTCATGTAACAAAAAATATTATTGAACTCCAAAACATACCTTGAAAATCTACCCTCCAAAGGTTTCTATAATTCAATCTCATCTCTCACTTCCTTGTACCAAGTTTATGAAGGAAGTGCCTAGAGTACATATGAATCCACAAATTTACACCAAGAGTCAAAGCTGATATCTCATGTCTCCTATGACTCAAGGCATCAACTACCACATTTTCCTTACCCTAGATGTACTTGATCTCAAATTCATATTCACAAAGAAACTACATCCATCACCTTTGTCTAACATTCAGATTAGGCTGGGTAAAGATATACTGTCAATTGCGATGATCACTATGAAGCTCAAATCGATGTCCCAATAGAAAATGTCTCCATTGGAATAATGCATGAACTACTGCTGCCAACTCAAGATCATGTGTAGGATAATTCAATTCTTTCTCCTTGAGTTTGTGAGATTCATAAGCAATCACTTGTCCTTCTTGCATAGGGACCACTCCTAGACCTTACAAAGAAACATCAATGCACACCATAAAATCACCTATAGGGTCTAGAATTGCTAGAATAGGTGCATTGGTTAGACACTTCTTAAGGTTTTAGAAATCCTCTTAACACTTCTCTATCCAGACATACTTATTCCCTTTCCTCTGGAGAGAAGTAATCTGATATGCAACTCTAGAGAAGTCTTTGACAAACCTGCGATAGTATCCTGCCAAGTCGATGAAACTGCAGACTTCAAATATGTTGGTGGGGGTTGGCCAATCAACTATAGCCTAAATTTTGGAAGAATCTATTAAAATATCCTCACCTGATATTACGTGCCCCAAATACTAAACTTTCAATTGAAAGAAGTCCCACTTCATTGTATTAGCATACAAATGATTATCATGAAGATACTGTGAAACCAGTCGTAGATGTTCCTCATGTTCTTCCATGTTTTTAGAGTATATCAATATGTCATCCAAGAAGATAAGAACAAAATGGTCAAGGTAATAAAGAAATACTCCATTCATTAAGCACATGAAGACATATGAAGAATTTGTCAAACCAAAAGGAACAACTATGAACTCATAATGTCCATAGCGAGTGCAGAATGTTGTCTTGTGAATATCTGCATCTTGAATATGCAACTGATGGTTCCTGACTCGAGATCAATCTTGGAGAACACATTGGCTCCTTTTATCTAATCAAAGAGATCATCAATCCTTGGAAACGGTTGCTTGTTCTTGATCGTTACCTTGTTCAACTGTTTGTAGTCAATGCACAAGCATAAAGATCTACCTTTCTTCTTAACGAAGAGTACATGTTCTCTCCATGGAGAAACACTTAGATGAATGTTTCCCTTCACCAAAATATCCTCTAACTAAAGCTTAAGCTCACTCAACTCTTGAGTGATCATTCGGTAAGGAGCTCTAGATATAGGTTGTGCTCCTGGAACAAGATCAATACAAAAATCTATGTCACACTTAGGTGGCATACCCAGAATCTCGCTAGGAAAGAAATCGATGAATTATTGAAGTATAGGGTGATCAAGAGTCTTATCCTCTATTTCCACTTCATCTAGCTCTTTCATAGTAATAAAAAATACTTGACATCTCTTTCACATGTTTCTCTTGAGTTACATAGCAGAAATCATACAAAGAGATATAGGGTGTTGAATTCCCACTATCTCACAATCCTTACCAACATTGTCTTTGCATCTAATTAACTTTTGTCTACAATCAATGTTGGCTCTATGAGAACTTAACCAATCCATTCCAAGGACAATGTCATATGATCCCAAAGGAATCACACAAAGGTCTACTGTGGTGGAGAATTTACCTAGGTAGAACTCACACTTATGGACTAGAGAGTCTATTGATATCCTTGCCCCAGAGACCAACTCTACTTGCCAACCAATTTCTTGCTTTACTGCCACTAGCTGACATCTCTCTATTATAAAAGGAGATATAAAATAATATGTAGCTACTAAATAAAATAAAATAGAAAGAGAAATACCTCTAACGAAACTAGAAGTCTCTACCACAGTACCCTGATGCTCTGCCTAATGATGGTCCACTATTGCAAATACCCCGTGAGATCTGTTGGCATCCCCTATAGTAGGCTCAAAAGCTATAGGTCTCTGTCCTGAAAACTATGACGCACGCTGAGGGAAATTCACTACAATTTGACCATGTTGCCTACATGAGAAGCAACCATTGTCTCTACCATGACCTCTCCCAGCAGAGGGTGCACTAGAATATTGATAACTACCTCTACTTATAGTTGAATGTGTTCTCTATGCAGGCTGACTATTCTAATTGCGCTTGTTGCGCGTAAAGTTACAAAAGTTCTTAGAGTGAGAACCACCGTTCTGTGCTAGAGGGTTCATTCCATTCTGTTTCTAACTATGAAAATATGGAGGGGGTTTCTTGAAGTTTCCTGCACCTTGATTATGATTTATTTTATAGCCTGAAGATGTAGGAACTCCTATTTGAACCCCTATATATCCACCATGTCCTAAGGCCAAATTTGCCTCAATCAAAGTAGCCTTAATAACAGCTTCCTTGAGGGTCTTGGGTTTGAAAACTATAACCCCTCTGATAATGCAACCATTTAGTCCTCTGATGAAATGTTATAACATGAGTGTTGATTGATCACTATATCCTACATAGGGCCTAAGGTCAAAGAAACATCGCTCGTACTCCTGAACAATCATGGACATTTCCTGTAGATTATGGAACTCATCTGCGCATTGTCGCTTCCATTGTTCCGATAGGAATCACTCACAAATTTTTTCAAGGAAAATCTCCATAGTAAGTCCAAGTTTATGCTCCTCTATTTTCCACTATGAAGCTGCAAAGCCTTCAAGACTCATAACTACACATCTTGCCTTAACATTAGTTTCAAACTGCTACATGGTGAAACAATGATCCAAATCAATGAGCCAAGTCTCTACCTCAAAATCAGTACCAAGACCATTAAAAGGAGGTGGTTGCGATCTCAGAAGGTCTCTCATCTGATTAGCCTTTACAGATCCCTGACTGAGGGTAGTGTCCATCCTTTTAGAACTCCTAGATCTCTATCTCTCCTCATTATCATAATGATGTGATGCTTCCTGATCAGCCTTGTTCTACACAGGTAGGCTCTCTAAAATAGTTTGGAGAATCTGCAAGGCATTAAGTTCTCCCGATTCACCATTTTATTCTCTACCATCTTCTTCCCTGCTCTCCTCAACTCTCTAACTAACATGAGGGCTAGGAAGTTTTCTTCTTCCATGTCCCCTACTATGACCTCCACTTCAGCCCCTAGCCACAGATCTAGTCTCGGTGACCATCTTTCCTACAACATAGAAGCAAGAAAGACAAAATAAGTAAAACATGATAAGATTGCAAAAATATTGATCTGAAATACAAGACTCAAATTTTGACCACTAGACATCTAATGGGCATACAATATTCCTAGAGCTCCCAATGTTTGAAACATGGGCTCTAATACCAAGTGTAATGCCCCGTTAAGGAACTCAAGAGATATTAACCTAAAACATATTACTAAGTTTGCAGAATAATTTTTTTCTTAAATATTTACAAACAATGATGAATAAACAAGCAAAAGTGAAACATAAAGTCCATAAGTACATAATCATAAATATTATCTCCATAGTAGATTACACATCTCAAGGGTTCCTTGACATAGAAACTACAAAATACAATTACAACCATAAATTACATATTACATCTAAATGATAAAATACACATACTCATCAACATCCACTGCACATGCCGCAAGGTACGCAATTACAATAAAATGTAAAGTAAATATAGAGAAGTACAAGATCAAGAATAAGTCTCCAAGAAGATAGAAAAGTAAGTAACTGCAATTAGGATCTTCCAGCACTGGAACAAGGACGTCAGAGTCTCAAATGGTAAAATAATCACTACCTCCTGACCTCGTGAAAACCTGTGGTTTCACTCCCACTGTGTTGAGGAGATAACATCAAATCCCATTTGGATAACAATACCAAACAATCAGGTAAATTAAAAAAAGATCCTAGAAGCTCCTATCTCAAGGATACAACTCATAAGTCAAAGGTACACATAATCACCCAGAAGAAACCAACACATGTAGGAAACCTAGAATGAAATCAGGGAAGTGTCAGCACATATGTCAACATTTTGAAATGATCTCACTGGACTTTGACTTCCAAGTGTGATCATATGCGAAACTTGAAATCCACTCATGAAGACAAGGATAATTGATCATGCTAGACTCACCATCACTACTATATGGGCAAGTATCTTCTCCCACTCCAATCCTTAGCCTATACTAGCACTCAAGGCATGGGCGAGGAATCATTATCTTATTAATTTATTTTTAACCCCATTTAGTTTAATATTATCACTTGATTAATAAAACTACTAAGGATACCTAGGTAGCCACTTCTGGACTCTGGCGCCTCCAAAGTAAGCCACTTCTCCTTTAACACCTAGATAACCTACCCCAAGTTTAATAATCTCAAATCACTACTCTAAGTCAACATATTCTCATAATATCCAAAATTGGTTCTAAGAAGTAACATGAACACACAATGTAATTTCCATCTTAAAATCAACTCCTTAAGGTTGGGTCACATTTTGATCAAAACACCAATCAAGTATACAAAAAAATAAATATAAACAATAATTTCTAGTCCCGCCTCTAGTAACAGTCCTACTAGGCTGACATACTAAACCCCTCTTATCCCAAACACATAAGATAAATAAATAGACAAATAATAGAATTTAATACAATAAACTAATTTGTAAATTTCATCACGAAATTAATTTACTTAATAATTACTAACAAACTATAATTGTATTTAAAACAATTAAATTCTAACCCTAACAAATCAATTTACAACATTAACAAAATAAATTGAGTTTAGGAATTAAAATTACTAACACAATATAATTTTATAGTCTAAATAAAAAATTAATTAAATTACCTCAAATAATCAATATGCCATCAAATTAACATGCCCTAAAAAAGCTTACAAAATAAATTATATAAATAAATAGTCTAGTCGAATTAAATAATAATAACTGAAAAAAAGACTAGGTTAAATCACACACACACACACACACACACACACACACACACACACACACATATATACACACATTTAAACCATATACAAAATTTTTATATATTGCTTTATCAATATTTATCATTTAATTTAATATATATATATATATATATATATATATATATATATATATATATATATATATATATATATATATATATATATATATATATAACTTAAAATTTATATTTAAAATAAATTATATGAAAATTAATTTAAACCCTTAAAAAAAAACCAAAGAAACAATAATTATGGGGGGCCTTCTGGCCCTCCTCGCGGCTACTAACACGACAGTTGAAGCCTGTTGTGCAACAGTCCCAAGGACTGCCAACGACAACCTTGGGCTACCGTGCAATAGTCTGACTACCGGCGATAACCTTGGGCTGTCGCGTGGTAGTCCTAAGGACTACCGACGACACCTCTTAGAGCTGTCGTATCAGCAAGGAGGGGGGGAGGTTGGGGTGGCCCCCGCCTCCTCTCTGAGATAATTTTTTTAATACTTATTTATTTATTTATTTTTTATGAAACAAGACCAGTAATTTATTGTACCCGAAAATAGAGAGTTGTCCTTTTTTTTGAAAAGAAAAATTAAAAAGACGAGTAAACATGTATATTTCCTCTTCCTCTTTTCTCTAATTTAATTTTACACAGGCAATTAGAGTGCCTTGAAAGCACAAATAGTTATGGGTATTTTCAAATTTTATTTTCTAAGGTTTTAATTGAATTTCCTTTCAAATCTAATGCCAGATCTAAGTTTTTTTTCTAAATAAATCTATTGTAAAATTGAACCTAGGGGTTTCAGACAAAATATTCTTTCATATAATTTCAACAATCATTATTCTAATTTCTATCAATTCCATAAATTCAAAACCCTAATTGAAATCAAACAAAATTTAAACCAAGGATTGCATGCGTAACAAAATTTTCTACAATCAAATCCTAGAAGCTCAACATGAAGAGAAATCTCAAAAAAATAATTCAATACATCCAGATCTGACATGCATGAAGAAAACACTCCTTCTAGAATTACATAAATACAATCACAAGGGTTACCACCACACCTTGCCTCAAACACCAAATAGATAAATTCGACGATGAGTAGAAACGAAGACAAATCCAAACTTTAAGAAAATCTTTTCCAAATTGAATCCTTCACCAAAATTCTCTAAAACCCGTGTGTTGAGAATAATGGCCAAACCTTTACAATATAAGAAATTGAATTCCACATGCAAAGTTTCGAACTCAACTCCACTTTGAGCCTTGTTTCCATCAATTCCTAAATTCCTCTAATTTCAGTTCTAAACTCAAGTCTATTTTTCTAATTTGTTCCTGTTAAACCACTTAACTCAAAATTGACTAATTCTTTTTATTTCATTTATTTCAATTTGATTGTGCAACTTAATGCATTCGAATTAAATTAAATAATAGCATTTAGTCTCTTGTTCTTTTCTACATGTTATTTAATTTTTCTTTTAATAAGTACCTTTTATTTGAAAGGTTAAATTTACAATTAATTAAATCTAAAGTGAACGTATTTAATTAATTTTCATTAATTAAATATCTCTATTTGCACAATAAGCCTTTTAATTAAAAATTAATAAATTTAATAAATGCATTTAATTAATTTCTATTAATTAAATATGTTGGCATTAAGAGATGGTAACCGGTAAGCATGCTACTGGTACAAGTATTGTCATTGATTGACAAAAGAGGATAGAGATTTGTCATCTCTCTAAAGTCTAAAGATCTAGGGAGATCTTTATGTAAAGAGGCTGGTTTGGCAACTGGTGGAAACCGGTATCACTATGCAAGGAAGAAAAGACTACATCTGCTCATCAAGAGCAACCAGTCACTAAGCAAAGTGCATCAGTAATCGGGTAATGTATACAGTCAAGGAAAGGAGGACTCAACCATCAACCGAGGACCAGGATACAACTAGTGTCAACAATGCAACCAAGGAATGTGTGACCGGTAAACAAAGGAAGAGACAGTGACAGGTCAAAGATTCTTACCTGTTTTGTACATGAGGATCTCAACCGATTTAGTTAAGACTTCGGTATGAACTGAGGAAGTCATAGTCAACTATCTGTTTCAACCAACTCTTTGACCAAGATTTCTTGCACTAAATTCGAAAGACTTTGAGTTAACATGGTGATCGGTTTGAGGCACATTTGGAGGTTTTAAAGCTGGAATATGTGGCTTTAAAATAAAGAGTTATCTCTTATGAAGGAAAGGTGCTTGACACACATCTATTATTTTCTTCATAAAACAAATAAAGCAAGGGCATGCATCAGATGTTTCCTCAATGAACTGATACTCTATCGAGTGATGTATTTGAAATAGATATGAAGTTAGGTCATGCACGAGAGGCGCAATTAGGGCAAGAACTCTATATATTCTTTTGTCTGTTGAGAATATGAGTTGCCTTCATTCTGTCGAAGAAAAGAGTGAACCTGAAAGCTTAAAAGAAGCTAGGGTAAATTGAGAAGAGAAGAAGAAAGAGAAAAGTGTGCAGAGAAGCACAACAGTAGAGGAGAACACACCTGCGGTGACTGGTGATGCTTCTCAGTCGAGCACAAACAAAGATCTTATCAGGCTATCCAAAACCATTTGTAAAAGGTCAATCCTTCTATTATTTTCTAGCAATTACAATAGTTAAATTCCAGTATTTGGGTGGACTTTAATAGGTCCCTTGTATCAAATCTCTTAATCGGGTGACATCTTTCAAGGTGTTCTAAGTCCTTTAACCAAATAGACACTAACCGACCTTATTATAACAAATCTTTTAACCGGGTTGCATCTAACAGTGCGTTGCAATCTTTTAACTGGGAAGGCTCCTAACAGGGCGTACTCCAAAAGAGTACAAAATTTGTGAGGTCTCTTCACATCGTGATTTTCACCCTAATCAGGTTTCCACGTGATAAATCTGGTGTCACTGTGTGATTGTTTGCTTGCTGTTATTATGTGCTTGAATATGTTTGGCTTACAATTATAAGTATACTTCACCAGATTTAAAGATAAAAGTTTTAGAGGTACTAATTCACCCCTCCCCTCTCAACACTGGTTGGGATTGTCAAAATACTCTCACATTTAAAAAGCTAAAAATAACAAAATCTAATTTATTTAAATTACATAATTAATCTAAATAAATTATCTAATTATAACAATCACATCAATAACAAAAAATTAACTGAACTTAAAGAACCATAACCATGCTCAAGGAAGGGACTATAAACTCATGTCACTTGGATAAGTTTGGAAAGGGTAAAATATTAGAATCTTGTCCACTATTTCAAGACAATAGAATGACTTAGGTAGGGATTTGGATTTGAATATTATCTCCCCTCTTTTACTATTGAGACTTGCGATAGGGCATGTCCATCCTGACAATTCAGGGAAGTCGATGCCCGATATCTACAAATCTGCATATAAAACCGGCATCTACATACATGTATAAAAAATAAGCAATGGTGGGGATCAATACATCGTGTGGATCTCGCAAGCAAGTAAGTACGGCTCCGTCCTTAAACCATATCAAACACGTTAAACATGAAAGTAAAAACATACATGATAACCATAAACATACAAGTATGGGGTAAGTATAATCATAATCATAAGTATCATTTAAAACATGTAAATCATCATCATTAAATAACTAACATCATCTAACTGCATCAATATAACATCCATAATTATTTATTTTTTAAAATTACCATGTAGTGTCATACATCCAAAACCATATAATAACTAAAATATCAACACACACATAAAAATGGCCTAAAAGAGTTTGACAATATAAAACTAAAAAGAAAACTATGAGTGGACACTACATATTAGTTGACCATTTATTTAGGTTATATGTGACTCTAGATTATTTAAGTTATATGTGATTCTCTACTATCAAAATTATGTAGAAGAATTATAACATAATATGAAAAAGTAATGTGTGTTCTAAATGATTTAAATAGCTTAACAATTTGTAATGAAAATCAACACTATATTAAGAATCTTATATTAATTATGACATACTACTAAAAATAAAGATATTAAAGATGTTATTCAAATCTATTAAGAAATGAAATTCATATTTAACTTAAATTGAGGAGTACAACTTTTATATACAAATTTTCATAAACATTAGCATTTACCCGAAAAAAAAAGAAAAAGGCCAACATGGAGATACATACACCTTAAAAACTAAGACTGCATCTGACACCGTGTTGTTATCCAACTGCTGTTAAAATGGTAGCGAAAGCAAATGCTTTGCCTAATTTAACACAAACTAAGAAAACCATAATTCTACGCATCTTGCATTTGAATTACTGGTTTCGGCGGCTGCGTTTATGCTATAACAATTCTGTCAAATTGTCTATGCTTTGTCTGGGAACACATAATTGATTTGGGCGCATTTGGCTTCAGATCGTATTCTTCCTTCAGTGTTTTGATCCATTGATTGCTACTCCGCCATATTACCGTTCAATTTAACTTATTCTTCCTTCAGTGTTTTGATCAGTTTGCGTGTTTTAAGATTAAGAGCCTCTCACATTGTTCCCCGCTGCTGCAATTTGATTCTTTCCACTACATTCTAAGCCCATTCAAGGCTGGAGATTTCTTTTGTCTGTTGGGACTGTGTTGCATAGGCGATGGAGAAGTCGCGTGATAGTTTCTGGAAATGGGGCAATGCTCGAAAGAAGATGGCATTCACCAAAGGCAGTTGTCTTGAAGGTGGGTTATGCGCAATGCCTGATAAAGCAAGCTCTGTTGGAGATGGGCTCTTTTCCAAAATTCACAGCGAAGAAGGTCCGTCGAACATTAAGCAATGCATGGATGGTATTTTTGGCCCGGGATCTCATATGATTTCTGAAGTCAATGCATCGAAATTTGAAGGTCCTTGCAGTGTTTTGGGCACGGCAGTTGGAAGTTCAAGTATGGAAGTTAATCTCTCCAATTCCAAGGTCAATTGCAAAAGCTCACCTACCTCAGTAATTCGAGCTCTGAATGCTCCCTTCTCATTGCAAACTAGTTCTACTGATTCAGGTACAATTTCCTGCCACCCACATGGTGATTTGAATCCTCAGTCGTTCCCCTGTTCAGACGAAAAATTGCTCAAAGATGGAAATTCGAATGACAAGAAGGAGCCGTTCCAGTTAAGGGTGAAGAAGATGGACCAAAAAGCAGGTTGCGGTGAAGGAATCCGTCAAAGAGAAAGCTCAATGGAGGGCATCATGTATTGTTCGATTTCTGAGGAAGCAGACGAGGACATGCAATTTCAGCAATGGCGCATTAACGGAGAAACAAGGAATTCGAAACCTATGGGTGGCTCAGTTACCATTTCAAATGACATGGGTTCGTCTTGCAAGAAACGCAAAAGCTGCCGCAACTTGATTACAAATGGCTCTGTTAAAGTTCAGATGGAAAATCCCGAATCTTTTGCCGCACTTAATGTGTTGGCGGATGTAGCCGTTTGGGTTCTTGAAAATGGTTACAAAGAAGATGACAAGGCTATGACTTCATTGGGGCAGTGGCAAATCTTTCATCCCTCTGGAGAACCCTCCTCGCATAAGATTGTAATAAAAAGAGCAAAGAATGATTTCAAATCTCTCTCTCCCGAGCTCCCTGCCCATGCACACAAGCTTTTGCCTTCCCTTTCAGAGCATCTCTTAGCAAGCAAATTGGGTAGCCCTAGAAACAGCTTGAAGCGTCAAGATATTCAAGTGCACGGGCTTGCTGATAAGGATAAAGCAGAGAACCCGACAGTTCGCAGCTCGAAGAGAAATAGATCCCAGTATCTGAGCTCTAAGTATGCTGATTCTGTTTTAGAGAAGTTGAAGAGAGGTACTAAAATATAATTTACACATTTACTTGCATGGACTTCTGAAGGGCAAGGGTTCAAATTCAAAACTATCAAGAGTTCAAAGATAAGCTACTTATTGAAAATTGTCCATTGAGTTTCGAAATCGTCCATTGAGGCTAGAGGTGGTGTTATCGCTCACTCTCCATAGCCAGTGATACTTCCCACCCTCTGTTGGAGATTGTATAGTTTGAAATGTATTTATTGCGGGGTTTCTTCTCTAACAATTGAAAGCCTTTGAGCTTCTACCCATTTCTGTAAATAATTTTGCTTCATACTAATTGAGAGTAATTTGATGCAATGTCAGTTATGCCTTTAATATAAATGGTAGGATGAATGAAGGTATTTGTTTTTGCTGGTTTTTCTCCGATCTAGTTGAGCTTTAAAGAGATCATTGGGTCTATCAAGGAACCTTGATTTATTTTTTCATTTCCTTTTTATAGATGTGTAGTTTTTAGTGTCTGTTAAACCCTCCTTAGCAAAAATCGAAGCCTGTTTCTACTTAGAAAAATGGGCGTAGGTCATTGATGACTAAAAGGATCATGCATCCTTCCTTTTCGTTGAGAAATTAGGAACAGCATATTTATCGTTTCTGTGGTAGCGTTCAAATTGGTAAAACTCTAGAACATGGAGTATGGTGTAGTTAGGCAGCTCACGGTGCAGAGCAAGAATGTGAAGTGAAATTTCAGACAGTTCATGGTTTCAATCCATATATGCTATTTAATTTTCAAAAGCTATTTTTCTTGGCTTATGCTGTGGCTTAGTGTTTTTTGCATTTAACTTATTCCTCTTCTTCATCTGCTGTTTTTATACACCCCCTTTCTGACGTCCATATAAATCTGCAGTCTTAATGCACCACCCTTTTGATATCCATATAAATCTGTAACATTGAAAATGGGAGATTCTTCAACTCCCTCTGGTAGCTTAATCTGGTACGTAGTTGTTCCCAAATTTTCTCAAGACTTTACAAGAACCGATACTATTATATTTCACCTTGTTGTATTACCTTCAGGAAAGCCTTTGTTATGAATTCCATCATAGATGACCACAAGGTCTTGATACATCTGGAACTATGAACATCTTATTTGTATCTTTTGTTACTATATTCATTTTGCTTTAATACTCTAACATGCAACTGCCATCTTGTTCAGAAACCTCCTGTACGCCATCTTTGATTCTTCAACACACATTTTTACTGTCTGAAAAACCTTTGAGATTCAATCTAGAGACAACGTGAAATGATTTAAACTTGTACTTTATTCTACGTATTATTTGGAAGTAAATTTCTCCTAAGGTAACATAGTGATCCTCATTTTCATCATCTTTCATGGAATGCAGGAGATTACATCATCTGGCACGACTAAATCACAGAATTGTAGGGATCTGTAATTTTCTTTTTCATCTGCAGTCTTTATGTGTCCCCCTTGTGATATCCATGTAAATCTGCCGTGTTTATACACCACCCCTTCGTTTTCCATATAAATCTGTAACATCAAAATGGGAGACACCTCAATTCCTAGTAGTTTAATCTGGAACATGTTTGTTCCCAAAATTTCTAGTAACTTGTACGACTCAATGCATCTATTAGAATACCACAAGGTCTTGGTACATCTGGAAAACTCCTTTGCATCATCTTTGATTCTTCAATGCACAGATTTACTAAGCCTGAAAAACCTTTTGAGAATCACTCCGGAGACTACATGAAATGATATGAACTTTTACCTTAGTCTATTGAGTTATTTGGAAGAAAATTCTTTCTAAGGTAACACAATGCCCATTATTTTTGTCCTCTTTCCTGTAATGTGGGAGATTGACATCATCTGGCAAGGGTAGATTGCAGAATATTAGGAATCTGCTGTGGTTTGACCACATAGTTGCTAAAAATCATTCATTTTGTTTGCGAGTGGATGTTAGAATTTAGTACTAGATTAATGGGATAGTTAAATGTTCTAAGGAATAGTATAGGACTTTATGGAAGAGTTAGCTACTGTTAAATGTTCTGAAATTGGTAAGAGGGCTTTATGTTTAGATTTAAAAATAAATAGAAGCAGTGCTATTCACCTGACACTGTAAATCTGGGCACGCCTTAATTGTAATGTGAAAATGAAACAGATAAGGATAGTGTGTTTTATGGATGGCGTATTTAACATGCCTGTAAAATTATATGTTATCTATTTATTTGACTTAGCTTGAATGCATCTAATATATGTTGCTGATTTAATTACTTTCACATACGGTATTGAATTTTTTAATTTATCAAACTGTTTCATCACATATTTTAAGTTGGGGCAGCACACGCTCTGCTTCAGCTGGTATCATGAGCTGTGGTGTTTATTGTTACTGCAAAATTTCAGCCACTCAGCATCAATAATCTAAGTGTGATATGATTCCAATAGAAACACCAGTTAATTACATTTAATATTCTTGTCTTCTCATAGAAGCAGATTCGGTGTCTAAAATTGATTCAGTTTTTTGCTGATACAAAACCCTGATTGTGAAATTATTGACTATAGCAGGACATCTGAAAATACCTACAACACAACCCTGTGTGTATGTGAAAACATCTGCATAATAGTGCACTCAAGACGATTTAAAATGAATTTCCCTTATACCAAACTTCAAGTCAAACCATAATGCAATGCATGCGACAGTAAATTCAAGCATGCAAGAGAGGCTTGACAATGATCACTATCTAATTCACAGGGCAGAAAACATTCCTTTCTCAGAGCTTGGTCTGACATTAAATCTACCTATAATCCATTGACCTGCACAATTATTTTAGCAACCTGTACAACCTACATCCACCTTACACTGCTTTATGGCAAACTTCTAACTGGAGAAACACAGCAGACAAGAATGATTTAGAAGAAAAAAATCATGCAGCACAGATAATAGTCCTTAAACCAATGGGAAAACACAGAAGATATTCATATTATGATAATTTACACAGAGTCAAACTCTTCAATCTAATCAAATGCATTCCTATACATAGCCAAAAAGTGAAAGCAAGTAAAAACTTATTATTTAACCCTTTAAGAAATAAAACAGCTAGTAGATGGCACTTGTTTCCCCTTTCCCTCAAAAATAGTGCAGTTGCAAATAACTTCTATTAGAAAATCATTCCCCCCTCATTTTCTCATTGAAATTTTTGCTATGTTACTCGGACGCATTTCTATCCCCGAAACGTTTTGGGGACACTGGGACAAAAAGGGGATGTCCCCCAGCCGTCCCCGATTTCAAAAAACCGCTGGAAACGGCAGCAAATGTCCCTTGACATTTGGGGATGGCTAGCCGTCCCCAAATGCCTAGGAAATGCTTGAAACGTCCCAGATCCGTCCCCAAAACAAAAAAATGTCCCCTACATATTTGGATGATTTTTGGCATTAAAAAAAACAGTTTTTTAAAAATTCTTTTGCCAAAGTAACAATGTGGGGGACCTAAAAGGTTCGAATTCGTGTCCACGGACAATAAAATTCAAATGAGGGAGGCGCAATCAGAACTGTTCGGATTACCATTGGATGATCCACTACTGCCAGAGGGAGATAGTGACTAAAATGATTTTGAGCCTTTGGATATTGAAAGCTAGAATGAGGCTTAGTTTCATATGCTGTGCCTGTAGCCTGTTATATTTTGATGTTTGAGACTTCCGGATACGTTTGAGACATTTTGATTTGGATATTTATATTGATAGACCATGGTTTTGATGTTTGAGACTATTGTTATAATGCTGTTATACTGATTTATACTACTGCTATTATCATTTATGTTGTTATACTACTGTTGTAACTTGAGAATTGGTGATTTATTTGCATATTGTCTAGTTGTTATCAATTATTGACATCTCTCTCTCTCTCTCTCTCTCTCTCTCTCTCTCTCTTTCTCTCTCTCTCTCTTTCCTTCTCTCTATCAATACTATCTTAATATATTTTGAAAAATACACACATATATTTTAGAAATTTGTATACTGTCATCCCCTATTTTTGGCTCTATAGGAAATGTCCCAGAAATGCGTCCCCTGCCGTACCCCTGTCCCCGTCCCCAAAATGTCGTGGAACATAGGATTAATGCTGTAGTTTATCTCCTGATTCAGTGGTGCATCATCAATGGCTTGTTTTTAAAATTCTGAACCTCCTGTTTCAGAGATGGTTTTACCCAAAATACATCTTCATGAAAGCCAAAATGCCAATAAAACAGAGCATCTATGCCTTGTTATCATCAATGCCTTGTCATGAGACAGCCTTAGCTTTTATCGAGAAGGAATCTGTGGTTGTGGCTATGGATGGAAAGAGGTAGAGTTGTTACATGATGTGACAAAGAAGTTAACAGAGTTGGAAGAAGAAGACAAAGATAGAGGCAAAAGCAAGCAAAATAAGTTGCAAAAAAAGCAGTATGAGTTGGAGGAATTGAAGTGGATGGAGTAGTATGAGGCAAGCAATAATGAGAAAGCAAAGGCATTCAAGGGTTCTGAGAGGGTGACAAAATTGGTTGGAATAAATACTCACCTTGTGAGTAAGAGCTGTTTTCAGAGAAGAAAGACGTAGAGTCTAAGATTGGCCAAAAAGATTAATTCTCTTGAGGAGTTGGCAGAACTATTTGTGGATGGAAGGCCCTTAAATGTGTCCTGCAAAGAATAGGTCCTCATAAAAGTGTATGACATTGTAAAGAATGAATGTGAAAAGCACAATATTATGAATATGCCAAAAGCTGATATGGCAGAAAAATAGATGAAGAGGAAAATCAACTCTTGACAGTTTTTTAAAGACAACAAGTCATTGAAAAGGTACAAGTTGCAAAGAAGAATTGAACGATAGGCATAAATGCAATAACAGAAAGAAGGAAGAAGCACCTTAGGGAATTTTTGTTTCCCTTAGCTTGATATATGTTTTTAGTTGTTTGTGTGTAATTACAATAGAAGGTTGGACAAGCAATGAGAAAAGCTAGAATGGCTTTCAAGGATGAGTATAAGCTCACAAGAGGCTAGGAAAATAGAAAGAGAACAATTTGGCAGTGAAGTATGGTTTGTGGTCCAACAATTAGCTGGAAACAGAGGAAAAAATTATGTGAAAAACTATGGAAGTACCTAAATTGGTGGAAGCGGCCTTGATTCTTCAGCTCAAAAGAATGGTTCTATCATCTAATCCAAATTTGTGAGCAACTCTTACTTGGATGTTTGATGCAGTAGCATTCTAGGATATATCATAAAAGCAATCCAGCATCACCAAAAAAAATATATTACTAATTGGATTCTTGAGTTTTCTTGGAGTTTGATTTTGAGGAATGGTTGAGTTATTTTGGGGGGTTGCTCTTCTAAAAATAGTAGTTATTAACTGTATTCTTTTAGAGGAACAGATGAACAAAACCTATAGGAATATAATATTATAAATAGAGTTGCATTGTGTGAGGGGAGAGTAACAGTTAATAGCAGCTTGTCTTTTTATTCACTTATGTATGAGAAATTGGAAGATATAGAGAAGAATCTTTGATTGTTCTATCTGATCTTTTGCTGTTATCATGTTTAAAAGTGCTCACAGCTATATGTCTATTCGGCTTTCTAGACTGTGTTGTGAAAAAAATATACCAGGTGCTTGTATTGGCCATTAAGAGCTTGTTTTAATATGAGAAATTGCCTGGGTTGGGGCCAGTGTTCCTGAACTCGCCGCGAGTCGTGCAATTTCGCCGAGTCGATGAGCTGAGGAGAGGCGAACGAGTCTTGATGACTCGGCACCATGACTCGCCGAGTCAGCGAGTCATGGCATGACTCGCTGAGTTCGTGCCTTATGACTTGCGTGCGACATTATTTTTGATAGATTGTTATCTGATTCAAAATTGTCCTTTGATTGCAAATAAGGCATGCACTGGTTTTAAACTGTCTTTAATTCATTACATCATTTCAGATTTATGAGGATTCCTCTTCCTAGAAAGATTATGGTTCCACTATATCTTCAGCAAGACGTGATTCTTCTAGTTTATATTTTGAAAGATTATATTTGTTCAAATTAATGATATTGGCTTTCCTATGCAAATGTCTAAGATCAATCCATGATATGTTTAATGAAGAAGACATGATTCATTTAGATGAACTCTTTCCAATATGCGAATGCAGAGAGATTCCACTCTGATTGAATGCACGGATAATGAGTATACTTCATATGCATAGTATATATATACAAACATATTGAATGCACATTTCATAGTTCAAATTATCGCAGATAATATCTGTGATAAATGAACTTATCGTGATAAGTTCTGCTGCGTGATAAAACACGTCAAGCTATCGCAGAGAAAAGTGCAATTTATCGGCGATAAATCATGAACTTATCGTGACAAATCAAAAACTTATCGCCCACGCCCAAGTTTTGACTGTGACAGCCCAGCAAAAGGGAAAAAGTCATTTTTTTGTTTGGAAGAGCAGATTTGGAGAGGAGAGAAAGGGTTTGGAGGAAAAAGGTCATTTACAGCCTTCTAGAGCTGCTAGGAAGGGGAAGAGGAAGATGTAGACTATTTTGATATTGTTCTTGACACTTGTATTTGCACATAGTTTTACAAAGACAATTTGCTATTTTTAGTTTGCTTCAGAGTTCAGACTATCAGACTATGGCTACGAGCCATCAACATTCTACATGAGGATGCAATTTTGTATCCTATTTGCATTTATATATATCTAGATCAGCTTGTTTGGTTTGTTTACTCATTTACTGACTCATTAGATGCATCTCCTTATTGAATTTTTCTAAAAAACACATTTCTAATTAAATTTAAGCAATTTTTTAAAGTTCCTGATATTTTCCCGAGAAGTTCCTGACTTATCTCCGATATTTGCCAATATCTTTTTTTTGCCCTCGGCGATAAGTTGCCAATAACGATATTTTGAACTATGGCACATTTAAATATGTGTTCTTGTCGAATGCACATTTAAAGCTGTATTCAATTGAATGCTCAATTAATAAGTATTCCTATCGTATGCATAGATACAAGTATTCTTATGTATGCACAAATATCAAGCATTCTTTCTAAAAACAAAGTGATATTTATTACTTATGTCTAAGCTCATAAATTGATTGTATACGTTGAGAATGGATCAACCCTATGATCAAGATGAGTCAAAGAATTTGCATGGTAATGATAGCATATAGAGGATATATCTACAAGAAGAGAAACTTGTCTGATTAATTATGTGAATGTAGTGAATCAATTCCTTCGATCTCTAGCACTTGCGTGTGTTTCCTTTTGGTGTGATGACCACAGATCAATGATATCCTCTAGAACTATCACCGAGTTTTGGGTTTTTCAATGATATCCAGTCTTGATTTCAAATTCTTAAAGAAAATTGCAGAAGAAGCATTTTGAGCAACAAAATAGACCCACTGCCCTCTTAGCAAGAGCGATGGGAAGGGAGTGTAACTCCTTGTCTCTTGGGTGGCAAGGAGTTACGCTTTCCACCCAAGGGAGACACCAAACTTGCCGACAAGAAGATAATTAAATAATTAATTGTGAACCCTTATGAAGGTTGTCTAGTCCAACATAATATTATATAAATATATCTAGCTCATGAATGTGCAAGAGTTGCATATATATTGCATAAACATGTGTGTGTATATATATATTATAGTTCCCAATCATCCAGGACCTACCTTACATGTCTTTTAGGAGGCGGACAGACTACGTTGAGGCTGAGGCTGAGCTAGAGCCTGAGCCATAGACTTGTTTTTGTTTACACATATGTTTGGGAACATTTGATGTCATGGATTTTATATGCATTTGACAATATTTATAATTCTATATATCTATGTTTTCTATTTCCTTCACTACAATTTATGTTTGTACTTATGTGATGGATGTATGTTTAAAAGTTTATGTATGTGACCAAATTAGCTTCTATTTGATGATGTTATAGTGTCTTTAAGCTTAATTCAATAATGGGTGCATGAAACAAGTTTTAAATCGTTAAAAATCTCTAAATTTCAAGGGTTTTTTATTTTGCCGAGTCGATGCCAAGTCATAGTTGAGTCATGAGTCGAGTTGCCCTTGCCGAGTCCGAGTCTTGGAACTATGGTTGGGGCAGATTAAATGTGGCCATTAATATTTTCTTTGTTTGTATATTGGTATTTCATGAATGTTGTACATAGAAGTTATGGTTGGGTTATGTTGGAGTAGAACTCCATTGCCAAGAACACAACCTATGGGTTCGCCTTTATGGAGAGTAATTTTCACTAGGAAGATGAAAAATATATTTATTGAGATGTTGAAGTAAATGTATAGAACCTTGCTTATAAAGGCAAGGAGAAAGAGAGTTGGTAAAAAACCGACAAATAACTAAGAATATATAAATACCCGAGTTAAACTTAAGCTGGGAGTAAATATTAATTTACTCCAAAACACAACCTCCCCCAAGTGCAACGTAGGGAGAAGATTATTATGCAAAATGAGTAAGATGCAAGATGGGTCCCGTCTACAAAACCATTTTAGGTACCCATGTACAATGTAAACGCAAATAGAAATCTCTCACAAAGTGGAGAAAAGGAGAAAACCACATAGGAGAAAATTCCTCTCCAAAAGAGAGAAAATAGAAAAGAAACAAGATGCATAGATGGATGGAGGCCTCAATCACAACCCCCAAGGACTACATACATCATGTATATACAAAATATCCCCCCATAGGAAGGAAGAAAGGAGACAACATAACTCTCCATAATGAAAAAGCTCCATATCAATGAAGGATGCCTAGAAACAAAAGATGACCCAATGCCTACAAGCAACACATCTTCCTTTAGGAATAAACTAGTCCACCAAATGATGAAGAATCCACTTCGAATCCAACCGAATGGAGGAAGGAAGTCTCCAAACAGGAACCATTGAAAATTAATTAGGAGTCTCCAAGCACAAAAATAATCCACACACTCATGATTAAACTAAATCAATGAATGTGACAAAGCAAGTGAATGAGGAAACTCATCAATATCAATGTCCAAATATATATCAACAATAGTGCTATCACCAAAGAGGAGAGAAAACCCCTCAAATATGTCTCCCAAATGTGCAAGATGAGACTCCACAAACAAGTCAGAAATTCCTTCCAAATACTCTTCCCACATAGCAAGATTTGGATTACAAGGATCAACTTGTTGAATAGAAGGAATCTCCAAATCTGAAGAAGTGGGTAGTTGAGGAGGAAGTTCTTTAGTAGTCTCAAGAACACCAAAGTTCAAATGACAAAATTTCTTCTCACAAATATGATTTACCCTTGGGGGAAGGGTGTGCACATCATCCAAAGGAACACCATCATTAGGAACAAAGTGAGAGAAAGAGTATAATACTATAAAGTAGATGTATGATCAACCACACTTGTTGTTCTAATGACACAAATTTGCACCCCGGTGTAAATTACCATTTAGCATTATCCTCACCTTAGATTAAGACTCATAAATCCACATCATCCACCCGCTCAACATGCCTTCTCATCACCCGCTTCAAAAATCTCGGCCATGCGGCCTATCAAGTACAGGATGCTTGTGTGCCACAGAGATGTCTACGTGGCGTGCACTCATCCGCGAAACTGCAAATATGCAGAGTGCCATTGAGGTGTTACAAATTGCTACCCTGCAGAACGTAACACTTGAATCCGCTGCCCACCGAGGGCCAGATTCAAGTTTCTCCATTATAATGGCATTTTGAACCTTAATTTTCTCTCTAAGCATTCTCTTCAGGTTTTCTTGGCTCATTCTTGGTTTTCACAAGACGTTCTTGAGGTTTCTCCATGCTTGGGATAGATTTCTACAAGCTTACATGTCATCTCAAGCTAGTGCATTGGCTTCTATCTTGTTGAGGGGAGTCTCCTTGCTTCATTTCATTTTGAGTTTCTTGACAGTATATCGCACTCTTTATCTTTTATAGTATTTATCATTATGTCTATCATTTATCAATATGGTTATCTATCACCATTCTTCGTGTCTATTTGGTTGTTGTGGAGGTGGAAACACCAAAACATGGACTTGACTGAGGCAAGTCTCAAAACAGCCCCAACATTTACCTCGTTTCCGTGCGTGCAAGTTCGTGGAGGTACGAGTTCAAGATATTAACTTCATCAATTGTCAAATCAGGTGGCATTCTCTCTCTCGATCATTTGTCATTTTTTTCATGATATAATTGATAGTCTTTGTTATATTATTAGTATATCGTGTTTTGTTTATTTATTTAGTTTTTATTAGTTTTTTTTGCGTTTTTGTGCCGTCTTCTGTACTCTATCTGTACACGACATTTGCATGTTGTGCTATCATCATGTACCCATGCTAGCATTATAGAGCCGCACGGGCGTCCAAGATAGTGAGCTTACAGAGCTTGGTGGTTATTCTCTGACATTAACTCTTTCGTTTTTCGTAACCAAAACACACTAATCAATTGGTATCTTTAAGCTATTTATATTTAGTTGCGTGTGGCTTCTTAGTTGTTAAAACTTTTCACACTTAAACACTTTATAGTTATTTAGAACTCTCTCAAACACATTATATTTGATCCCCCTAGCTTTGTGCGCTAGTAGAAGTGAGGTGGCGCAAGGGAAAGTCCATCCCTTGAGACTTTAATCAGTCTCTAGGTCGGTGTACTTTTTCCTTATCCACATTTTTGGTGAACCCAATGTGAACCAAAAACCTCTTTATCAAATTTTATCCTAGTGACAGTCTCGTCACGGACATGGTGACTATTACTTCGATTTCCCCGCTTGCCTAGAGGGTTCCTGAGATGACCATCACATTTACCCCTCTAGATGAGCCATACAGTGGAGAACCTTCTCCCCTCTATGTCTCGACCTTGATCAATGACATCTCTGTCAGAGGTGTCTTGGTTGACCTTGTCGGGTGGATGTAATCATAGAGGAGGTCCTCTTTGTCAAAAGCCTAAATCGGGGAAAGTATGACGAGTGTCATCATTAGGATGCTTGACTGGATGTACCTTCCTCCTATGGGGTCCACCACTTTGACAGTCCGGGTGGGACCCAAAGCAGTTTTCTTGACATTTGTGGTAATTCCCGAATCAGACCTCTTCAGAGTCAAACTAGGTATCCCCTAGTTGACCTTTGTGGGAGTTGTCTCGTTGGTTGTCCATAAATGCTTAAAGTTTCTTAATGAAGGGACTATTCATAACATCTAGGATATTGGGTATCGTCCTTTGGTGTCCCATGGGGGTTTCTCTCTTGATCATTTCTAGCCTACTCTGATAGAGCCCCTGCATCCCCAACAGGATGTGACGTTCCTTGCCTATCAGAAGTATAAAGCCGAGGAATTTAATCTGAAATCTATAGCACCTTCCCTCGCTCGACCCTTTCATGAGGCTCAACGTGCTTCGTCTTTTGTCCCTTCTTCATCAAGGACTCAAGGCAATTGCACGCCCCATGGGAAACCTCCTTACCCGCCTTGGGCCACATAGTCTCTAGCAGTGTCTTTTGTTCCTAAATCCACATCTAATGTGGATAAAGGAAGGGCACCCATGTTGCTGAAGCTTAAGGTGTGTCTGCCTTTTCCCATTCCCATCATTGCAGACATACCTCACCCTACCATTTATGGCAAGGGTAAGAGGTCTCCTAAGACACCTGCTCCTTAGCCTTCGAGGGCATTCTCTATTCCTCTTCCTGCCCGTAGGGAAAAGACAGGAAGGGCGCTCATGACTGAGCAGATAATGCCTACATTAGCTCCACCTCCTACTCCATTGATAGGGTCATCTCCCTTGTCGATGACGACATCGATGACCACCCCTTTGGAGTAGGATGGCGTTGTACCCTCGCAGGCTTCTCTGTCGGGCCCACATTTGTATCGGAACCAACTTGTGTGTGAGCGTAAGTGTTGTCGTTGGGAGAGGGGTTTTCACGTAAGGTCATTGCAAGGGCGGAGAGTGTATCTTCCGAGCCTATGTTTGTCTCCGCTTCAACTTCCGCCTCTAGCTTTGCTCTTGCTTCAGTTGTAGCTGCGTCGACTCCTTGCCCCACAGCCACCTTTGTCACGCTTCCCCCTGCACCAAGAGTAACCATTGACCCCCATGCCAAACAGGTCCAGGTGTTCATCTCCCCTTCACAGGAGATGCCCTTGATCACCATTCTGCTAGATATTCCACCATTCCCTAAGCTGGTGAATATGCTACACACTTAAGTAGTATCCAGTGCAGTAATGTCCACCCAGTTTGCATTTGTCCCATCTCAAGACCGCCATGCCAACTTCTCTAATGTCCTAAAGGATGCTATAGTTGATCGAAGGTCTTCTCCGTCTTTCAAGAGAAAGTTCTAGTAGAGCCCTATCTTAGAGTTTAGGCACCGTAAATATGCTCCGGTAGATCCTCTTTCCATTTTTGTTCTCGCAATGGATCAAGCTCCGACTTCTCTTAAGTATGTCTCCGCCCATTTTGCAAGGTCGGTAGGGAGTCCTCTTTATTTGTACTTCTTCATGGGCCCCTTGCAAGCTATGAAGCTTGCTTTTTTGATTCATTGGAGGATATTCTGACGTTGAAGGCGATCTTCACATGATCACTCTCACTCGCCACAGTTGAGTTGCTAGATGATAATGCTAGGCTACTTCATCCTTGGCTCTTGCTGATGGTGGGCGCCTGGGGCTGCCATTGCGGCCGTGCCATTGCAATCTCGACCTCCCTCCCCATATGATCAAGTTTGGGATGACCATCTGCTAATGGACGACTTGTGAGGGTAGTACCTGCTTCTACATTTTTAAATTAGAGCGTGTTTGCTTGTGTTCCCCAGTGCTTGTCTTTTAGTATTGCTCCCTCTCGAAGAATCCTTGTACTCTGTTGGTACTTGGAAACATGAGTTTTTCTGTTGTGAACCTTCTATTTTTCATCTTATTCTTCTACCTGTTGTGCCTTCGATTTTTAGCATTTGGGGATGATGCAAAGTGTTGAGGGCATTTAGGCCCTCCTTCCATGTTGACCCAAATTTTTGTTTTCCTTTGTCTTCATGTGCTATTCTTCAAATCCAAGCCATGGTTGACAATGATGAAATATCCCCCTAAGAGCATGTATACCTTGCTCTTTTGGGTTATGATGCCAATCCATGGGATACCCCTGTCTCTGTGCAAACGTTGTGGAAATCATCTGTCACCCATTAAGAAGTGACATTCCATGGCAACATCTCGTATGTTGACATGCCACAATGTCTCTTCTCTCCTTGGAATATTTTATGCTCCACTCTGAGCAACATAGTCCATTCCAAGGGGGGTTTGTTTTATCTGTGTCTGATTTGGCTGTTATCTAATAATCATGATATCTCTACACCATAGGTTTTTCTCGTAAAATTTTTAAAATTTGATCTTAGTGTTTGCCTTTGTGGGGGCCAATCCACAATCTCAATGTCTCGATTTTGCCCTATTGTATGCCTATCTAGCTTAACGCTACGCATACTGACATGATCTAAAGCTTCCCTATCACATGCCTATCTAGCATTCGCTACGTATGTTGACGCACCATCTAAAGCCTCCCTATCACATGCCTATCTAGAATTTGTTACGCATGTCGAAGCACTGCCAAAATTTCCCTATCATATGGCTATCTGGCATAACACAACTTGCCACGCATATTGGCGTACCATTGATGGCCGTGGGTCTACAGGATCTCTTCATCATCTAGCACAATTATCTGCAACTTGTGTGTTAGATACAACTCAACAACAATTCAAGGATTCCTAGTTGGGGCAACCCCATGTCACATAATCCCCACAGGTAAGTCAAGTAAGTTTTCGCTTACTCTAACTCGCATCTCTCTTCTAATATGATATACTCGCTAAAGGGGGGGGAAATGTAATGGCACAAATTTGCACCCCAGTGTAAATTACCATTTAGCATTATTCTCACCTTAGTTTAAGACTCATAAATCCATGTCATCTGCCTATACTCACTCAACATGTCTTCTCACCACCTGCTTTAGAAATCTCGGCCACACGACATGTTAGGCACTGGACGCGTGCACATTGCGGAGACATCCGTGAAGCGCACACTCATTTTCAAATCTGCCGATGTGCAGAGTGTCATTGAGGTGTTATGAATTGCCACCTTGCAGAATGTAATGCCTGAATCCGCTGCCCATCGATGCCAGATTCGAGTTTCTCAATTATAATGGCATTTTTTAACCTTCATTTTCTCTCTAGGCATTCCCTTCAGATTTTCTTGGCTCATTCTTGGTTTTCACTACGTGCTCTTGAGGCCTCTCCACGTTTGGGACAGATTTCTACAAGCTTACATGTCATCTGCATTGGCTTCTATCTCATTGAGGGGAATTTCCTTGCTTCATTTCATTTTGAGTTTCTTGACAGTATATTGTACTCTTTATCTTTTCTAGTATCTATCATTGTGTCTATAGTTTATCAATACGGTTATCTATCACCATTCTTTGTGCCTATTCGACAACTGTGGAGTTGGAAACACTAAAATCGCCCCAACATTTCTCTCATTTTTGTGTGCAGGTTCATGGAGGTACGAATTCAAGATATTAACTTTATCAATCGTCGAACCCGGTGTCATTCTCTCTCTCTCTCTCTCCTTCATTTGTCATTGTTTTCATAATATAATCAATAGTCTCTGTTATATTATTAGTATATCATCTTTTGGTCTGTTTATTTATTTAGTATGTATTAGTTCTGTTTGGGTTTCTATGCCGTCTTTTGTACTCTATTCATACAAGATGTATGTGCACCGTGTTGTCGTCTTGTACTTGCATTGGCATCCTAGAGCCACGCGTGTGTTTGAGGGAGTGAGCTTATAGAGCTTGGTAATTATTCTCCGACATTAGCTCTTTCATTTGCCGTAACCAAAACACGCTAATTTGTTGGTATCTTTAAGCTATTTACATTTAGTTGTGTGTGGCTTCTTAGTTTTTAAAACTTATCACACTTAAACACTTTATATTTATTTAGAACTCTCTCAAACACACATTATATTTGGTCCCCCTAGCTTCACACACTAGTAGAAGTGAGGTGGCCCAAGGGAAAGTCCATCCCTTGAGACTTTAATCGATCTCTAGGCCGGTGTACTTTTTCCTTCTTCATAGTAGCAATGATTGCTCTAGTCTCCACATCTCTATTGAATAGACGCTTAGTAGTAAACTCTACTATCTTATCTCGTGCATCATGAGTAATTTGATATATTGAAAGGAGATTAGTGGTCAAGGAGGGTACACAAAGAACAACATTGAGTGATCCCTCACCCTTATCAATAGAACTTTTTTACAAACCTTAATGTATATATTGTTACCCATCAAAATGTTAGGTGAACTACAAGGCTCAAAAGTAGAAAACACATCTATAGAAGATGCCATATGGTGTGATGCACTAGAATCATGAAGCCATCTACCATTCTCAAGATTAGTGGAAGCTAAGAGTGCATTACCTTTCCCAAAATATGAATTTCTTGGTTATGTGGATGAAGATGAGGAAGTTGTCGATTGTGACGCTAAAGAAGAAGATGGAGACACTAACGAGGGCAACAAGATATTGTGCTTTTTAAGGTGTGAAAGATCATCAATCTTTTTAGCATAACACTTAGGCTCATCATGTTTGTGTCTTTTGCAATAAGAACATTTGATCTTCTTTTGTGATGATTCCTCTTTAGAAGAGATCTTGGACTCAGGAGTAGGTTGTGAAGGATGATCCTTAGCTCTCTCATTACACTTAGAATCTTTATGTTGTTTCTTGTCCTTGCCACTTGAAGCCTTTAGATGTGGATCCTTTACAAGAAGTGCTGGAGACCTTGAAGGCTTCAATGTGCCCATCTATGCCAACTTTGCTTGTTCCCTTGTGAGTTGTGTTGCAAAACCATCAAGAGAAGGCATTTTGTGTGCACTACCTAGAGCATCCATAGTAGCATTAAATGCAAAAACAAATACAGAATAATTAGGACGAAGCTTAGAGAGAATAGATAATATCAACTGCTCATCATCTTTTGTGACCCCACATTTAGACAATGCAATCAAAATATCTTGGATCAAGGCTCATCAGTTCATTCTCCAAATGAATTTTTCTCATCTTGTTTGGCCTACCAAAGAGATTTTCCAAGGTGGTCGAAATCTCATTGGGATGTGTAAAATATGCAACATGATATTGAAGATCATGAGAAATGGACAAGCGAAGAGTACCAAGATGTAAGAACCCCTTTCAGGCTCTTGCTGTTGTACTGTTTGTTTTGATGGTTTTATAATGTTTTATATTTTTTGCAAGGGTTTTTAACATAAAAAGCAAATAACATAACGCTGAAATACTGAATAGAAAATGAACTACTGCTGCCTTATTTAATTCCTTTGAGCCAAACTTAGTACAAATGATAATATCTGAATAAATAACAACAAATAAGATTGGATTCAATACACATTAAAAACCTGGGAATTTATTGATGAAAATCGCACTTTCCCAGCATAAATGATGCCTGTTGTAGTATGCTACTCACACTGGATGAATGATGGCGTACTGTATGCGATCCCACTTCTCTGAAACTGTAAATCAATGTTGTAAATGCTGAAGTAAATCTCCGTTGAAGCACAATAGAAGTCTCTGGATGAAACCTCCGTTGGATATCAAATTCACCAGATATCTCACTGGCTCAAATGATGAACACACAGAAGAACTACATTTTCCAATGGCTGCACTGTCAAACCCTTTCTCAGAGCTCAAGAGTAGAAGAAAATTTGATCAATAATGAAAATTGGATGCCCTTTCTTCTCACGCTTAGCATATATAACCTCCCAAGTCTAAATCGCACCCAAAAAGAAGGAATTACGATTTCTCTCAAGCAAGTACGATTTAATGTTATAAACATTAAATTAATGATTTATTTTATCATTTAGACTTAGGAAGAAGTCAAATAAATTATTAATAAATTTGGCCCCCTTCTCATGATGTTAAGACCCTCAACTTAAGTGATTTTACTATAAAGTTATAATATAACTTTATATTAAATAATTATTCTTCTTTAATACTTAGCCACGAAAAATGTCATAACTCCCATAATATTGTGAATCTGATCAAGCCGTATGAACTGGGAGCTAGTGAAAATATTCTCCATGTGACCATGAGGTATTTCTAAAAATAGCAGGGGTCCATCTCTATAGCTCCAAAAAAAAGCCTAAAAATAGCCATTTCTTCCCTGTGCCATTAACGACCCCCTATCCATGTCTACTAGCCTACGAGGGTCCACTGATAGGCTAACCATTAGCTAGTATGATGTCACTAGCTTGAAGGGGACATCACAGTCCGCCCTTCCTGAAATTGCTTGTCCTCAAGCAATCTCAACTCTGGATGCTGTAGAATCTCCTCGCTCTCCCATGTAGCATCCTCAACTGGCATATCCTTCCATTTCACCAAATACTCTTTGATAGTGCGCCTCCTCAAATTTCTCTCCCTGAACTCCAAGATAGCCTCTGGCACTAAAACTAATTTCCCCTCATCATCCAATGGTGGAAGCACTGTGGAAGGAACAATGTGGTGTCCTAATGCCTTTTTGAGGCGTGACACATGAAAGACATTATGGACTTTGCTCTCTGCTGGCAAGTCCAACTCATACGCCGCCTCTCCAACTCTTCTGATCACTCTGAAAGGCCAATAGTACCGTGGCTTTAGTTTCTCGGCTCCACTCCTCTTGAGAGTAGACTGACGGTAAGGCTGTAGCATCAAGTACACCATATCCCCTACCTCAAAATTCCACTTAGTCCTCTTCTGATCCGCATACTGCTTCTACTGGTTCTGCGCCTTAGCAATATTCTCCTTGAGAACCTTAACAATATCTTGACTTTCTTGTAGTAAATTTCCAGCACTAGGCACATGACTGTCACTCAGTAACAAGTCCATAAAGCTAGGTGCCTCATACCCATATAATGCCATAAAAGGGGACATCTGTATAGACATGTGGTGAGTGGAATTGTAACAGTACTCGCAAAGGTATATCCACTAGACCCAAGCCTTCTGCTGCCCTGCTATGTAGTTCCTGAGATATCCTTCCACCTATTTGTTGACTATTTTAGTCTGCCCATCCGTCTGAGGGTGGTAATTGGTACTCGGAGTGAGCGCTGTCTCGCACAACCTGAACAACTCCTGCCAGAAGTGACTCGTAAACCTGCTATCCCTGTCACTGACTATGCTCCGAGGTAGGCCATGCAATATAAACACCTCATGAAAGAACAATTCTGCCACCTGTGTAGCAGTGTATGTAGCCTTGATCGGAAAGAAGTGGGCAAACTTTGTGAGCCGATCGACAACTACATATATACAATCCCTGCCTTGAGCTCTTGGTAGTCCCGTGATGAAGTCCATAGATAAACACTCCCACTTCCTATCAGGAATCGAAAGTCGCTGTAGCAAACCGGCTGGGTAAGAGTGTTCTTGTTTATTCTGCTGGCAGGTGGGACACTCTCTGACATACTGCAACACTTCAGCTTTGAGCCCTTTCCATGAGAAGCGCTCTCTAATCTACTAGTAAGTTTTGTAGAACCCGAGATGTCTGGCCATAGGTGAATCGTGATAAACTCTCAACACCATCCTCTTCACCTCTGACCCTGGCACCAAATAAATACGCCCTTTGTAAATGATGAGCTCGTTCACAAGGGAAAAACCACTATCCTGAATGGATCCATCAATAAATCCTGCTGCCCACGTATCCTTTGCATACTCTGCAAGGATCAAATGTCTCCAATCCTCTGCTATGTCTGTCATCATGCTTAGGTGAGGTCTCCGTGACAAAGCGTCTGCAACTACATTTTGTGTCCCCTTGAAATAGGTGATATCAAAATCATAAGCCTGTAACTTACTTACCCATTTCTGTTGCCTGTCATTGAGATCTTGCTGCCCTAGGAAATGTTTTAGGCTATTATGGTTTGTTTTGATGCAAAATTTACTACCCACTAAGTACTGCCTGAATTTGGCCAAAGCATGCATTATGGCCAACATTTCCTTATCATATATGCTGAAGCTCCTCTTAGGTCCCTTGAGCTTCGTGCTCTAATAAACAATTGTGTGTTTATCTTGCATAAGCATTGCTCCAACACCCTCTCCTGATGCATCACAATGTAGCTCAAAAGGCTTGCTGAAATCTGGTAATGCTAAAACTGGACAAGAAGTCATCAACTCCTTGAAGTTATCAAAACACTCTTGTGCCTCAGGAGTCCACAAGAAAGCCCCCTTCTTCATCAAATCGGTAAAGGGTGCTGTATGCTTGGAATAACCGCTGACAAACCTCCTATAGAACCCACACAATCCCAAAAATCCTCTCAACTGTGTAAGGTTGCCCGGAGTAGGCCACTCAACAATAGCACGAATCTTCTCTGGATCCATGCGTACGCCCTGTGCACTGATAATGTGACCCAAATATAGTAACTCTGACAAGCCTAGATCACATTTTGATTCCTTGGCATACAAGGACTCTCTACTCAACGTGCTTAATACTGTATCTAAATGTTGTAAGTGTTCATCCCATGTCTTACTGTAAATTAGGATGTCGTCAAAGAAGACCAGCACAAACTTCCTCAACTGATGCTAAAACACCCTGTTCATCACAAACTGGAAGGTAGCAGGAGCATTGGTTAGCCCGAACGACATAACTACAAACTCAAAATGCCCACAGTGACATCTGAACGCCGTCTTCTCTACATCCTGCTCTTTGACCCGGATCTAATGGTAACCTGATCTCAAGTCTATTTTGGAGAAGTAACATGCTCCATGAAGCTCATCCAATAACTCGTCAATCCGTGGGATGGGGTACCTGTTCTTAATTGTCTTCTTATTCAGGACCCTATAATCAATGCACATCCGGAGCGTGCCATCCTTCTTCACCAATACTACAGAAGAAGCGAAATGAGACTTGCTCGGTCTGATATGGCCCATGGCAAGTAACTCCTTGATAGTTTTCTCTATTTCATCCTTCAGTCTTTTCGGATGTCGGTATGGTGTGATCATTATGGGCTTAGCACCCTCCTCCAACTCAATAATGTGCTCAATACCTCTATCAGGAGGTCTACCTGATGGATTCTCACTGAAAACCTTGTAGTGCTTTATCCTCAACTCCTGTATGTCAGGATGATATTTTGATTTTTGTTGCCGCTATGCTGGCATGAGAGTACAACGCACTGCCCACTCAGCCTGATCATGCTTCAGCAAGCTCTCCATGCGCCTACAAGACATCATCCTGAACTCAGTGTCACAGATAGCCTTCAATATGTGTGTCTTCCCTTCCGACTGAAATTTCATCTCCATTTCTTTCAAGTCGAGAGTGAATACTCCAATGTCATGAAGTCACGTCATGCCTAGCACTAAATCTGTGTCGCCCATATTCACCACATAAAAATCCGCCTTGAAGTCAAAATTGTTTATCTTCAAGGGTAAATCCGTGATCTTCCTATCACATTTGAGGACATAGCCATCAACTACCCTCACTCTCAGGCCCTCAAACTGCTGTGTCTGAATCTCATGCCTCTCTACCAACCTAGAATCAATGAAATTGTGTGTGGCGCCTGTATCCAGCAAAGTGATGACTCGCTGCCCAGCCAACACTCCTCTCATTCTGAATGACCCCTCCTGCTATACACTACTGAGACGGGCCTCCTTAAGTCTTCCCTTAGTTTTCTCCTCCCCCGAGGTCATTTTGGTCAATTTCTCTTCATCAATGTCTCCCTGTTCTTCATTGGATTCCTCTTTGTTGGACTGCTGATCTGAATTTTCAGTGTCTGAATCCTCATAAAAAGCCCACATAATCCTGTTTGCTTTGCACTTAGGCTGTAGAGGACAATCATGGTCTCTGCCGTATGGTCCTTTGCAATAGAAACATAACTTTCTTTTCCGCAAATCATTAACTGTGTCCCTATCAAGTGGTGCAAAAGACTTATCCTTATTTTCAGTTTTATACCCTGTCTGTTCTGGTTTCTTGAAGAACGGTTTGCTGTCCTTATTAGATGATGCCCCTTTTGAATGGAATTTATTTGCTGGAGCTGCATGTTCCATGTCCCTAGCCTTATTCATAGCCTCCTGCAAAGTTGGAGAATTAAATGCCTTAACCCAACCCCTCAGTGGCTTGGTTAATCCTTCACTAAATAAAACTATCAGTCTTTTCTCGGACAAGTCAAGTACCGTTATTGCCAACTTTTGGAATTCATTGATAAACTGATCCAGGCTGCTTGTTTGTTTTAACTGAGCCAATTCTCTGAAGTAGATTTCTGGATCCTTCCTGTCAAACCTCTCTACTAGCCTGTCTACAAACTCCTGGTAAGAAGTCACCTGGTTATGTTGAAGAGTGATCAGTCCGTGATATCACCAGTCATGTGCTACTCCCTCCAGATGCAATGTGGCATATTTTATTGCCTCTATCTCTGTCATAGGCCTCAAGGCTAAAAATGTGTCAAGTTTGTGGATCCAAGCTTGCGCGGTTGACCTCCCACTACCATCAAATGTAGACAACGTGAGCTTGCCTGTAGCATGTTTCAACTCATTGTTTTGTCGAGGTCTCCTCTCCTGTCTCACAAAGCGATAATGTTCCCTCTTCTGATTCACAAACCTGTCAAAGGTCATCCTCTCCCGAACTTGTGGCGCTAAAAGTTCCCATTCATCATTTGCGGCCATAAGGTTATCTGCAAACATCTCCTCACCAGCTTCTTCTACCTGTTCCACATCTGGCTCGTCTCTGACAAAGGTAGGGCGAGTAGGCCTGTTTGCAGTCCTGGAACGGGTTCTCCGTACTCTGGGAGGACCAACTCCACTCTGATTATTTTCCTGTTCATGATTCTGCTTGGCCTGTGGAATTATACGTTCCATCATGGCTGTAAGTGCCTGTAACGTCTGAGCCATTTGTTGCTGCCCTGTAGTCATGACTCTGAAGAAGTCTCTCGTCTCCTGATCTTCATTATTTCTGTTTACCCTGGGTGGGCTATTAGCCTACCTTTCACCCATGGCGTTTGGTTGCTTGTCTGAAACCTGTTCTCCCTCAAGCAGTGCTCTTCTGCGTGTGTAATACCTGTGAGAACCAAATACTTCCTGCTGCATGTAAAATCCCTAACCCTCCAGGATGGCAGGATTTTAGCTCTGATACCACTGTAAGAACCCCTTTCAGGCTCTTGCTGTTGTACTGTTTGTTTTGATGGTTTTATAATGTTTTATATTTTTTGCAAGGGTTTTTAACATAAAATGCAAATAACATAATGTTGAAATACTGAATAGAAAATGAACTACTGCTACCTTATTTAATTCCTTTGAGCCAAACTCAGTACAAATGATAATATCTGAATAAATAACAGCAAATAAGATTGGATTCAATACACATTAAAAACCTGAGAATTTATTGATGAAAATCGCACTTTCCCAGCATAACTGCATCCCAGCATAAATGACGCTTGTTGTAGTATTCTACTCACGCTAGATGAATGATGGCGTATTGTCTGAGATCCCACTTCTCTGAAACTGTAAATCAATGCTGTAAATGTTGTAGTAAATCTCTGTTGAAGCACAATAAAAGTCTCTAGATGAAACCTCTGCTGGATATCAAATTCACTAGATATCTCACTGGCTCAAATGATGAACACACAGAAGAACTACATTCTCCAATAGCTACACTGTCAAACCCTTTCTCAGAGCTCAAGAGTAGAAGAAAATTTGATCAATAATTAAAACTGGATGCCCTTTCTTCTCACGCTTAGCATATATAACCTCCCAAGTCTAAATCGCACCCAAAAAGCAGGAATTGCGATTTCTCTCAAGCAAGTACGATTTAATGTTATAAACATTAAATTAATGATTTATTTTATCATTTAGACTTAGGAAGAAGTCAAATAAATTATTAATAAATTTGGCCCCCTTCTCATGATGTTAAGACCCTCAACTTAAGTGATTTTAATATAAAGTTATAATATAACTTTATATTAAATAATTATTCTTCTTTAATACTTAGCCACGAAAAATGTCATAACTCCCATAATATTGTGAATCTGATCAAGCCGTATGAACTGGGAGCTAGTGAAAATATTCTCCATGTGACCATGAGGTATTTCTAAAAATAGCAAGGGTCCATCTTTATAGCTCCAAAAAAATGCCTAAAAATAGCCATTTGATCAATAATTAAAACTGGATGCCCTTTCTTCTCACGCTTAGCATATATAACCTCCCAAGTCTAAATCGCACCCAAAAAGCAGGAATTGCGATTTCTCTCAAGCAAGTACGATTTAATGTTATAAACATTAAATTAATGATTTATTTTATCATTTAGACTTAGGAAGAAGTCAAATAAATTATTAATAAATTTGGCCCCCTTCTCATGATGTTAAGACCCTCAACTTAAGTGATTTTAATATAAAGTTATAATATAACTTTATATTAAATAATTATTCTTCTTTAATACTTAGCCACGAAAAATGTCATAACTCCCATAATATTGTGAATCTGATCAAGCCGTATGAATTGGGAGCTAGTGAAAATATTCTCCATGTGACCATGAGGTATTTCTAAAAATAGCAGGGGTCCATCTTTATAGCTCCAAAAAAATGCCTAAAAATAGCCATTTCTTCCTTGTGCCATTACTGCCCCCTATCCATGTCTACTAGCCTACGAGGGTCCACTGATAGGCTAACCATTAGCTAGTATGATGTCACTAGCTTGAAGGGGACATCACACAAGAGTTTCATCTCGTCTATCAAACCATAATCTCTTTTCTACAACACTTGTTGTGGGTTCAGGTTCTCCGCCATATGTTATTCTATATGCAACTTCAGTGTTAGCAACAATAACTCCATTTGTGACTTCTACTCATGATTAAACACATTCACAATTAGTAGTGAGCGTTACTGCATATAAAGGAGCCTTTTGCAGTCAATGTGGGATATATTCCCATGTAATATGCTTGTATCTTGTGCACTAGAGGGACCCATCAGCAAGCTGTCCACACAAAATATAAAACCCTAAATGTGAAACTTTGGCCAAAAAACTATAGCCAAAACATAAATTTCATCAGAGATGGGTGGTGAACAATATTTTTTTTTTGTTGATCAATACAAAACCAGCCCAACCAATGCAGCGATAAGCTTTTACAATCAAAATGAGATCAACCACTCCACATTTACTATGCTCTATGCAATCTATCGAGAAGGAAGGGGCCAGGTTAATCAATGTAATTGGACCTTTGAGAAATGCTGAAAACCACGCCGAAGTAGCCACTTGGTAAACAAATGAATCCCAAATAAGCCAGTGTGCAAAATGAGAATGGCTACAAAAATATTCAGGCGTAAACAAGCCAACGACAGTATACTAAGCGTGCATACCAAAGGTGAATAAAAAAAAGTGCCTGCAAAATGTGTAGATACGTGTAGGCAATAATGTGGGCCGCTGATTCTAATTATCTTCACCGGTCTAAAATTCACACACAGACAGGGCAAGAGAATGCACATATATCATTGAAAGATGCTGCACAATAGTCAATACACCCTGCTTGATTAGCAGCCGATTTCGAGGATGTTGTCATGGGCAGAAAATGTCTTCAAAACAATCAACACACCAGTGAACTAATAGTCCATATTATCAAAACTTTTGTATGCTGATATTGAAGCTTTATTAAGCCACAAAATAGGACAGGGTTGATGCCAATCCAAGGATCTGCACTTGCAATTGAAAATAATGATATCAGACTGACTGATGAAAGAAATCTTAGATATGGAAGGAGTTGCCGGATGTCGGCTCCGATACCATGTTGGAGTAGAATTTCAAAGCCAGGAACACAACTTGCGGATTAACCTTAATGGAGAGTCAGATTTCACCAGGAAGATGAAAATAATATTGAGATGTCAAAACCATAAAAGCAAAATTCTGCAAAAAATTGTGATTATACCCGATTAATTGGGAATTGCCAATGCTTCCAATTTATTCCCCAAAAACTCGCGATATTTTGGTCAATGATTATCAACAATTTTTTTGCGATTTTTAGGAGACTAATTAGTTAAAAACTGTGATTAATCAGCAAAAAAGTCCTATACAGTTGTTTTCACAGAGAAGATGCAGATTTCAAGGGGCATTCAACTTGATTGTCAAGAAAGGGATTGCATTAAAGGTAGGATTCCACGCATAATCATAAAACCCTACTCTACATTGGTGTTTTTCAGTGTCTTCATTCAAGATTTGTGAGAGAAAAGTCACATTGAATATGAGATGTTTTTCAAAGTTAGAAAGGTTCTAGAATTTCTTTGGAGCATTGGTGAGATCAAAGAACAGTGAGGGGGTTGTCTTTCATGTGTTTATTGCATTTGATTAGTCATATTTTTCAAAGATATAGATAATGCTCTTAGATTAATAGGGAAGATCTATTCATTGATTCTTGAGGGGCAGAGATATCATGACTCTATCTAAGTTACTGGATTCAGATCCTGGACCCTCGAACTGGGTCCGGGCTCGGGTCCAAGCTGGGTCTGGATTCACAGACCGGTTCGTGTTGGATCCGCATAGGTTCTATGTTCGGACCTGTGGGTCCGTCCGGAGCTGCACCATTGTGGATTCGGACGGACCCATAGCTCCTAACACGAACCTTCTGCAGATCCAGCACAGTCCTGAGGGTGTTATTCCTAACCGGTTACTGAGAGGGGGGGTGAATCAGTAAATACTATTTCTATCTCAATTAAACCTTGCATATAGATTCTTGCAGAATAAACAATATGTAATTAACCATTCATAAACAGAAATAAAAATACTCAGATCAACACATCATATATACGTGGAAACCCTCTGTTAGAAGGAAAAAACCACGGCGAGACAGAGCTCACAACTTCACTACTGTAGTAATAAAGATGCTCTGTTAAGAGCTTACAAAGCACTTGTAAGAGTGCTACCTGGTAAAGGGATTTGGTAGAAGATCTGTTAAGATCTTGACTCTGTTGGGAGTCGCCTTGTAAAAGGACTTTAAACACCAATTAAGATGTTACCCGGTTAAGGGATTTATACAACGAACCTATTAGGGTTCACCCTATTAAAGGGATTTGAATATGCTTTACCGATATGAAAGCAATGATCTCTAATGACACATTTTGTCTGATTAGATCATACCTGATACCCTTTCTGCTTTGTTTAGCTGTTGAACCTCTCTACCTTTCACCTCTTGTGACCGTAGCTTCTCTTAGAAGATATCTCTCTCCTGCTCTGTATCTTCAACAACAACATCTTTTGTGTCTTATGACCTGTATTTATAAGAAATTAATCTTAATAAAAGCTCAACTCATAGTACCGCCAAGCTGTAAACTCACCCATAAATCATGCAACAAAAAGAGCTTTGTGAGATGATCTTGAGTTTACTTTGAAACATCTGCGTAGAAATAAAATTGACTCCTGTTAAAAAGCTAACTCCAGTTCTAAATGGTGAATGCTCAGTATAATCCGGTTTTAACTCAGACAACTTTGTATAATGTGCAGATTAACATGTTGTCGAACGGTATCAATCTTATACCGGGTTGTTCATACATCCCCTGAATGTTCTAACAGATCGGTTGTAGACACTTTGTTTGGTCTATCGGTACATATACTTTGTTAGGTCTACCGGTGCCTATTAAGGAGTATGAGTGGTCTACTGGTTTACCGATGGGAATGATGTTTGCATCTAACTTAACCAATGACAACTTATATATGTCAACAATCTTCCCCTTTGGCATTAGTGGCAAAACATTATTTTTAATTCCCTGTCATGTAGACTTCCCCTGTGCTTGGGCTTCTGCTCTGTAAGCTGAATCTACTCTGTATTTTGACCTCTTTTTGATCTCTCCGTCCTGATCTTCTTCTCCCGTCTGACCTTCTCTTATATCATCTTCCCCTTTTTGCCTCCATAGGACAAAGGATTATGCTTTTGAATTACATTTGTAACTTGGTGAAGATGTCTTTGTAAATTTTCTTCGCTGTATGAAGAAAAGGATTCCATTGATTGGTGACATGTTCCAGATTTTTCTGTGCTGCTTTTAGCGATACAATTATATTTTCCATGTCCTCTATAGTCTTGTAGTTCGGTTCCTTGATCATATTTTCAGCTTTTGTTGCAGTCCGTTGCATTAAATCAAATGTTGGGGCCATAAATAATTGAAATCCAATGAGATCTTGGATTCTTTTAGTTCTTTCTTCAGATGCCTTTCACAAAATGAGAGCTAGGCTTGTCATTTCCCTGTTGAAATCTGTTGCAGATGTGTTCTTTACATCAAATTGGGAAGACATAACTCTTATGTCTTCAGAAGTCTTAGATGACTTCTCTGTGATATCTTTAATAAAGTTATCAAAATTTGAAGTTCTTGTCATTAGACTTCCTGCAACTTGTAACTGTTGCTAGAGTACCCTTATGTTTGTAGAGACTATTACCTTTATTTCTTCAACCTGTCTATGGAGAATTTTTATTCTCTTCTTCTCATAATGATCAATGGCCACTGTCTTCGGATAGGTGACATCTTCTCCTATTGCTTGTGCCAAAATCTCCAGTTGATCAATTACAGGTTCATCTTCATCAATATCTGCATCCGATACAAAGTTGTACAGGATGTTCTTTACACTTTTGAGGACCGTGTCTTGTTTCCTCTTTGTTATCTCCTTTAGTTGCCTAGTTGACATTTTGCTTATGTCAATCACAGTCTCGCTAACTTTTCTCTTCTTGGCCTCAGTTTCTGTGGCAAAGGTTAACTTCCTCTTGGATGAGGACGAGCTTGGAACATCAACTTGTTCCTTTTGCCTTGGTTCTAGTACCGGTTGTTCTTGTTCAATATGTACACGTAACTCTTGTTCTTGTTTGTTCTACTGTTCTTGATTTCCTTCATTTCCCGGTTGTACTGTCTCTTTCGGTATTACCACCTCTACCTCTGGTCTTGCTACTTATTGTTGTTGAACTTGTTCTTCTGGTGGGGCTTCCTCTGTGTGGATTTCCTCTTCCGGATGTAATTTCTCTTCTGGTGGAACTTCCTATTCCGGTGGTGGCTCTGTATGCTGCTCCTCAGTTGTATGTAGCTCACCCACAACAATTTCTTCTTCACCTATTGTATGGTCAGTAGTCATCTTGACCGATGACTCTCCCAGTACTTGTTCCTCTAGTAGAACTTGCTCTCCCAGATTCACCTGTTCACAAGATGTGAATTGTTCCTTAGGAACTTCCTAATCACCGATTGTTAGTTCTTCACAAGTAGTGAATTGAATCGATGGTTCTTGTACTACCTTAGGTTCTTCTTGTGGACCTGTTGTCTTGACAACGCTGCAGTCATATTGTTGCCAGAAGTCTAGTGTCTCTTGATAGACTTCCTTTTCGTAACCATTTACTATCTTGGCAACTCTGTTCTTTGTATCCAGATTCATGGATACCTCTTCCATTAGAATTTTAATCTTTCTTCACTGAGACCAGGTTTTACCTATGACAATGTCTCCTTAACAATTTTATTGTTTGTGCCTAGACCAGTTCTCCACTTATTCATAAGTCTAGTATTCAGTTCACGAGGAAATTTAGACCTATAGTCTCTTGGACTTCTGTTGAAATCTAAGAAGGTTTCCAACAGAGCCACTATTATTGCTTGTTTATCTTCCTCTCCTAACACACTAAACCATTTAGCTGCATTGGCTACTTCACCAAAATCCATGACTTCATCTACAATATCATTTACAGTCATTGTACGAGCCTTACCTTTTTTTGGAGAAACCAGTATGGTTGGTGGAGCTAGATCGCCACTTTTGTCGTCAGTGATATTGACGATGACCGGTTCAGTGGATACCTTTTCTTTGACTTGAGCCTTAGCTCCCAGAATTCCCTTTCCTTTACCGGTATCTTTGACCGGTGGCTTTGTGTTCTGGCATGCTTCTTCTGTCTATTGTTGGGTTTGAAGAAGTTTTGTCCATGTTGCCATACCTTCCTCGTGAACCTTGTCAACTTCTCCAACAAGCATTTGGCTTATCTTTTTTCTTATCAGGAAGTTTTCTTGTGGAATTCTGCTTGGTGAGTTGCCTCGTCCAGACTTAGGTGATTCTGAACTTCAAGCAGAGCCCTAATCCTTAGCTCCTTTTCTCTTTCCATTGAAGTTTTCCATCTTGCTTCAATAATTTCTTGAAGATCATTAGGTAATGTTTTATGAAGTTCAGTCGGAGTTAGATTGAACTTATGAATGCAATAGACTACTGCTTCTATTTTCCTCTTGTCTTCTTCTATGGTAAGATTGTACCGCCTTCCAACTGATGCCATACCACCTGAATTCTTTAACCCTGTCACAAATTCATCAATTGTGGGTTTTCTTCCTCTCGGTGCATCCTCCTTCACCAGTTTAGCAGATTTCTTCTTTCGCAGAAGAGGAATGGTGTCTTCAGTCTCTGTTTCTTTAGTTTCTTCTTGTAGAGCACTGGGTGCTTGTTGTGCTCTCTTCTTTTGAACTTTGGGTTGTTCTGCTGCTGGTTTCTTCTTCGGTGTAGGGGTCCTCTTCACATATACATTCTTAATCGGCGCCTTTTTCTTCAGATTATCCTGAATCTCTTCAAAGGTCCCAAACCGGTACGCTGATAGATCCAGATCACTATCTTGTAGGGCATCTTCATATGCCTTAGCTATTTTTGCAAAGATCTCATACCCCAGTTCAGGAGCATACTTGGTTTGTGGTTCTATTGCCTGAATGATGCAGTGATCGGTGGAGACTAGGAAACACACCTCGTCTTTGTAGGAGTCAACAATAGTTGAGGGACCCCTTTCCCTGGCGTGCATCCTCAGTTGGAATGCCTCAAAGTAGTCATTCATGACTTTACTGAACTGGTTTCCTAGTTGGTTGGCCATATCACTGATTTGAATCATGACTGGTTGATCTGTTCCCCATCTCACCTTGCCTATTCCCGGAAAGAATATAGAATAATAAAAGAACAAGTATACCATAAGGGTTCCATATTTCAGGAACTTTTTCTTCACAATACCAAGCTTCTTCAGATTCTCAAAAATCTGTCCTCGAAGCATTGCGCAAAGATCATACTGCGCTTTATTGTTCATGATCTAGTGAGCGGCGTGAATGGCTCCTCCTGGCACACTATTCAGGTTGCTTGATTGATAGATTTCATAACCTATCACTGCAGATGCGAACCAAACTCCCTCATCTTCAATATCATTGATGGTCATTAGCCGACTGTCAGATTTTGATTTGGTCAATTTTGCGACTACGGCATTCGAAATTGTTCTTAGGGTGAGGGCTTCCCCTTTGTCGCTGTACCCGGTCACTCTATGCAAGTCCTCCTTGGTGATTGGAGTGCATGTGCCTTTCGCAAGCCAGAAACCAAGTTCATGCACACGACTGAGAACCAGTTGTATCCAATTCGGTCGAAACACGGTTGGGTAACAGACTCCGTTTATCAGCCCTGAAGATACCAGCTTCGCGTATTTGTCCTGAAGCTTTCCGTCTGTGCACAGCGAGAGGTACTCACTTTGGATGAAAGTTTCACCCAATTCTTCTTGTTTCGCATGTATGAAAGCGGTGACATCTTCAGTCATTAGAACTCCATTTGGCACAGATGACAGTGCACCAGACATGTCGTTTTCCCTGTTCTGAACTGCCATGATATCGTAGATAGGTTGGTTGAATTGATTTCCTTGCATCAACTTAGCGACAGATGATGATGATGCCATTGCTATCAACCGGTTAACACAAAAAATCGCATGATCGGTCTTTTATATAAATAACTTATCGATGATCAAAGCACGAGAATATTACTCAAGGATAAGAAATTATAAATCACAAATCGCAAAGTAAACTGAAAAGAGTAATCCTCCTTCCTTTATATAGATTTAGGGTATAACGGTAATTACCAAACGGTAACTATTTGTTAACGGCTATAGCATTAATTGCCTTACCTAACCTTTCTTTCCTTTTTCGCCAACCGGTATTCAGGTTTTTACCTGTTGACAAACCCCAGTTGATCAACACTCACCTGTTCGGTTTTCCTTATTGACTGAGTGAGTTTGTTACTCACCAGTCCTACTGGGAACAGTAGACGGGTTACCAGCTCCCTCTAAGCCTTTTAGGCTTAGTTTGCTGAAGAGTTATCACCATTAGCAGACGATGATCTTCCCTTTGTCTTCTCCTTAATGGAGCTCTTTGATTCCTTCTTGAACCAAATCTTCTTGACTTCTTTCTCGGTCTCTTTTCCCTTGTTGTCCTTTTGATTGGGAGACAAGGTCTTCTTCATCGGTTTGACTGATCCTCTTCTTTTGTTCACTGGCCGGTTCCTACAATCTTTGGCCAGATGTCCAACTTTGTTGCAGGTGTAATAGACTATCCCGATTGCCTTCCATGGATTTACCCTTTTCTTGTTAGGTGAATTACACCAGGAGTCATTATGGCTATGCATGCTACAGTTAGCACAATTGGTTGTGCTCTGGTTCTCATTCCTCTTTGGGAATATCGGTCTCGGTGGGGATCTGAATGCCATTGTTTTGGATCTGCATTCATCAACCTTGTGTCCAAACTTGTTGCATGCGTAGCAATAGCTTTTGAAGCTTTCTCTGCTTCCACTAGACACACTATTAGAACGAGACCTACATTCAGAGGTCTTGTGGCCATACTTGTAACAATTTTTGCAGTAACTATTAGTTGGCTTTACCAGTGCATTTCTGCAGTTACTTGTTTTATGGCCTGGTTTGCCACAGTGATTGCAAGAAGTGTTGAAGGTCTTTTTATCCTTTTGTTCCAGTGACTTCTTCTTTTCCTTCTTGTTTTTCTTGCCTCCAGATGACTCACCGGTTTCCTTGGTGTTTTGACCGGTGAAGCCAAGTCCTGTGGGATCTTTGCGCTTTCTTTGAGCCTTCAGTTGCTCATCAAGCTTTATTGAGCTTTCATTGTATCTTTTGAGTGTTTCATTTCTTTCTTCGAGAGCTTTCATTTGTTCCTTCAGTTGATACAACTCAATTGCCAACCTCTTGCATGCATCATCTTTATCATGCCAATTCTTTTGCATGTTGACATTTTCTTGAGTGACTATCTGCATGTCTTCTTGAAGTTGTAGAACGACAAGATCACTTTCTCTTACTGCTTCTTCTGCTAGATTTCTTGCTCTCTCAGAGGCTGTTAGTGATTTCAATGTAGTGTTTCTTTCATCTTCAACTTTCTTCTTTTTCTCAATTAATTCAGTCATCCTTAGGGCATTATCTTCCTGCTCCCTTTTCAGGTTGGAGATCTGATCGGTTAGGATCTATTCTTCTCAATAAGCTCAGAGACTGCCTCCTCAGCTTCATCTGATCCACTTTGCCCAGAGAGTTCCTTAATCGTTTTATTGCTCTCACTTAACTGTAGAGCCAACTCCTTTCTTTTAGCAAGGGATCTTCTTAGCCTATTCTCAAGAGAGGCAATGATGTCATTGGCTTCCTCAAGCTGCTTCTGATACCTGTAACCCTCCATGGTCTTTTACTCAAGCGGTCAAGCTTTATATCTTTGAGAACCTGTCGCTTTGATACCAATTGTTATTCCTAACCGGTTACTGAGAGGGGGGGGGGGGGTGAATCAATAAATACTATTTCTATCTCAATTAAACCTTGCATATAGATTCTTGCAGAATAAACAATATGTAATTAACCATTCATAAACAGAAATAGAAATACTTAGATCAACACATCATATATATGTGGAAACCCTTGGTTAGAAGGAAAAAACCACAGTGAGACAGAGCTCACAATTTCACTACTGAAGTAATAAAGATTCCCTGTTAAGAGCTTACAAAGCACTTGTAAGAGTGCTACCCGGTAAAGAGATTTGGTAGAAGACCTGTTAAGATCTTGACTCTGTTAGAAGTCGCCTTGCAAAAAGACTTTAAACACCAATTAAGATGTTAACCGATTAAGGGATTTATACAATGAACCTATTAGGGTTCAGCCTGTTAAAGGGATTTGAATATGCATTACCAATATGAAAGCAATGATCTCTAATGACACATTTTGTTTGATTAGATCATACCTGATACCCTTTCTACTCTGCTTTGTTGTTGAACCTCTACCTTTCACCTCTTGTGACCGTAGCTTCTCTCAGAAGATATCTCTCTCCTGCTTTGTATCTTCAACAACAACATCTTTTGTGTCCTATGACCTGTATTTATAAGAAATTAATCTTAATAAAAGCTCAACTCATAGTACCGCCAAGCTGTAAACTCACCCATAAATCATGCAACAAAAAGAGCTTTGTGAGATGATCTTGAGTTTACCTTGAAACATCCGCGTAGAAATAAAACTAAATTTTGTTAAAAAGCTAACTCCAGTTCTAAACGGTGAATGCTCTGTATAATCCGGTTTTAACTCAGACAGCTCCGTATAATGTGCAGATTAACATGCTGTCGACCGGTATCAATCTTATACCCGGTTGTTCATACATCCCCTGAATGTTCTAACAGACCGGTTGTAGACACTCTGTTTGGTCTACCGGTACATATACTTTGTTAGGTCTACTGGTGCCTATTAAGGAGTATGAGTGGTCTACCGGTTTACTGGTGGGAATGATGTTTGCATCTAACTTAACCAATGACAACTTATTTATTTCAACAGAGGGGATCCAACGCAGGACCCAGGGGAATCCTGCGCGGACCGCCAGGGACGCACAACCCAAACTGAGTTAAAGTGGGCCCAAACTTACTTAAAAATGATTTTTTTGTTTTTTCTTTTTGTCCAAACCCTAAAACGACCCTAATTTGGAGTCGCCAAACACATTTCATTTCACATTTGCTCTCTCATTTTTCTCTCCATCTTGCAAGTTTGAAGTGAGGTGATTGTATTCGAAGGAGATCGATTTTCTTTAGAATCGTGAACATAGATCAATGATCAAGCATCATAGATCCATACTATGAAATGATTTAGTTTTACAATTATGTATATTTCTCTTATTTTTTTGTATATATAATGCGCGCACACACACACACACACACAAACCCATACGAATCATAATGGAAAAAAAAATTCACGAATCCACGAACCAGACTCTCATACCCGAACCCGTCCTCGAACCCGAACTGGTAACTTAGGGTTCTGTTTATAAAGAGTATCCACTATCTTAAAAGTATATTACACTGCTCTATATAAGGGTTTCACCCTTCTTTCAAAGATATCATGCTTTGTATCAAGAGATATTTATGTTTTGAAGTTCTGTCTTATCAATGATCAAATGATTGTTTTGAAGATGAAAAGATTGTCCCATAGGTGAATGACTGTTCTATGAAAAGAGTGATTGACTGTGCTTGAAGAGTTTTTCTCACTGTTTGAAGGTAATATTCACTGTCAAGAGATAAGATCTATTCACTGTTAGCAGAAAATAGAGATCTGAACATATGTTAGGAAATGGATAGACATAGTCATAGAGAGTACCTTTAGGATTATGAACAAGGATACATGTTATCATAACAAAGAGAAGCAATATGCAGAACAGTCCTATTGACTGTCATAAACAGTGAAAAGAAGCCTTGCTACCTATGTTCTTGTCAAAAGGTTAAGACAAATGTGCAATCTAAAGTGTAGAAGTGATACAAGGTTAATGAAGCTTCCAAGAACAGTGGTGGGGAAACCACATGACAGGAGTAAATTTGTAGTCAAGCGAAGAAATACACAATCAAATGCATAATGATGCAATGCTACACAATAACTCCAGTACAACACAAGCTTGTGAGACCAATAATATTTTGGAAAGATAGGTGATGAATCTCAGCATTAGAGAGCAGCCATCCATTTATAGAAAGATTCCCAGCTTAGGAAGATAAGAGAAGAAAGAATATGTAATACATCAAGATCCAAGATTTGCTAGTACAAGTCTTCATGCTTTCATGCAGTGAGAAACAAGTAAATGGGAGTTTAGACCTTATAGAAAAGTTTCAGTTCCTCCAATTAGATTGCGATGATCAAAGAGAACCACAAGGTAAGCTAGGTAATGCACTTAGTGAAGGTTTAGAGATACCGCTGCAAGGAAATGGCAAACCCATTATAGAAAATTCAATGGCTTTTGTACAATAGCTTCTATTCTCTATAATTAATGGGTTGAATTCTATATTTTATTTCCTCTCAATATATATATGCTATGGAAATGCCCTTTAATTTAAAAAAAAGGTAGTTTTTGACTATTTTTCAATTTTTACGTTTTTTTGCAAATCCAAAATTTTCCCCATTTTTTGTAGATTTTTCCCAATTTTAAAAAAAATCCTACACTTTGGTTTGCCAATTTATTCCCAAACAATTAATGCTTCTATGGTCAAAATAATGTATAGGACCTTGCTTATAAGGGCAAGGAGAAAGAAAGCCAGTAAAAAACCGTCAAATAACTAAGAATATATTAATGCCTAAGTTACACTTAAGCTGGGAGAAAATATTAATTTTCTCCAATAGGTTATAATGTTGACTCTTGAATAGTGCAGTAGGGATTGATTGGAAATAGGATTTTGCATCAACAGTTGATGTGTTGCACCAAAAATCCACTCAATATGCCCTTTTTTCTTGGGTAGATGTTTGGTGAATTCATCTATTGCTTTATCTTGTTCATGTATTGCATTCATGATGAGAATGAATGTCTACTACGTTAATCATTGGAATGATGTCCAAATCTTAAGCTATATTAATCAAGCAAGCATTGTCATTGCTTCTCTTCAAAATCTTAAAATGGCTTTCCACTTTAGGCACTAATTCCTTGCAGGTACCATAAAGATGCCTTTCTTTGTGTTTTGTACCATGACATGCTTTCCTTCCTGGAATACTTTTTCTTTTCTGTGCAAATCTGCTCTCTTTATGTTGCCCATTCATCATACAGGTTTTATACAACCTTCTATTGTATATTTTGTATATTCATCACAAAATCTTTGTTCTCTCCATTAAATGACACTCTTTCAGGTAGAGCAACCAAGCACTAGACCATGATTTTCACCATACACTATTTGGAATAACGACATACTAGTAAACTTGTTATGCCAGAATTGAAATCAAACTATGATTGTATCAAAACTAATTCCTACTGTTTGGGGATCTTTCCAACTACACATCAGCACAAATTATCCAAGCTTCTATTCACCAAATCCATTGGGCCATTTGTATGAGAATGATACACTGGGCTATCATCACATCCCTTCCTAGCTAGGTCAGCCCAGCAATGAAATAAAAAGTGTTTTTTTAACCCCATAATAAATATATTAATTAATAAATATCTTAAAAATAAAAATATAAATAACATGATAAAAATATAAAATAAACTCAAAAATTTGAAATTCAAAATTAGGTGCAAATTTGTAGGCCCCGCTGCTCTGATCAAACAAGTATTTGTGTTACTTTTGGTTGGGCACTCATAGAGAACTGATTGGAATTTTGAGAGAACTCCTAAGCTGGTTGGTTGGTACAAAAACCTCAATTACCCTATAAAATAGCCACCTTTTTTGGAAGATTGCATAGAGCTTCCCTAGGCTGTAGGCCACCCATTTTGCCAGTTTAAACACATCCATTGGCTATCACATTGAGTTTATTGGTGCATGACTTTGAGGAGGACTGCTAGATAGAGTTTTTCAGGGTTGTGCGCACTCAAGAGTGTGGCGACCTGCAAATGTCACTAATTCTTGCCAAGCAAGCACTTATGTGGTGATCTCAAGGTGAAATCCCTTCATCTCCAGGCAACATTCAACAATATACTCTTAGATTGTGGACAATGTCTTACCTTAATGCTTCAGGCGAGACATGATTCTCAACCTATGTGACTCCCAATTGAAGTGCCACCTTTCAAACTGCAAGATACTAGTGAAGGAATCGAGATTTAGTGACAAACACACATGTAAGGGGATTTGTAGGACCTACATCAGGTTGCCCAACAACAAATCAGCAGCCAAGGGGCAAGTTAAATCCACCTAATCACTTTCAACCTACCCCAGACTAGGCATGGCAACAAGAAGTACCATACAACCAGTGATTATTCATTTGTAATAGCATATTCTCTGTTGTCTAAACTTGAAACACACATACTAGATTGTGTTTGGAGAATATACATTTCTCATCTGACTGAATTGTATTTGAAGATCATGTACATCTGAATGTATTGTATTTGAAGAACATGCTGTTCTGATCTAGTAAGGGCTATTTCAATTCATTATTTTGTGAAAAATAAGTCCTATTTTGCTTAAATTTGGAGTTTATTGTTGAGGGTTTGCTAGAATTTTTATAAGGGTAAAATCTTAAGTAACTGAGAGTAGAAATCGGAAATTTGTTTGGGATTAAAACAGGGGTATCAGAGCCACCTTTTCTGCTAATCTGTGGGGTTGTGTGTGATGCAATTACATGCAGAAAAGTGATCAAGAAATCAGGTACCATCAAAGGGAAAAGAGAAAGGAAGAAGCCATTAATGTTATTTCCCAAAGACCCTTTGTTAAGAGCTTCCCTATACACTTGGGACATATCATCACTCACCCAGTCAATGTATTTCTTGTAGAACTCCATAGGTAGTCCATCTGCCCCAGGGGAATTGTCATTGTTACAAACGTTCATAGCTTTCCCAATCTCCTCTTTGGAGATTTCTTTACTCATCTTAACAGCATTTTCGTCAAAGATCTTTTTGGAATAATATGTTTGAGGTAAGCTCTAGCGATATGGCTAGCTATGTTATCTCCTTCAAATGTAAAAAGATTCTTATAAGAAATGGAAAAATTGAATTTTGATATCCTCCTGATAACTGATAAATTTATCCTCATGCTGGATTTTATCTATTTGCTCATTAATGCAACACCATCACTCAAGCAGTTCAGCTTAGCCCTCACTCTAAGTCCTTGAATTCTGTTAGCCTGCAGATTCCTTAATGAGTTTTTGGCAATAGTAAGTTCTTCACACAAGTTCTCATTTGATGGGTCTTTCTAAATAAGCGTTTCAGCTTTGAGAAGTCTCTCTTAAAGACTATTCTCAGGTTTCCTTTTGTGCATGGCACACTTTGTATTAATAGTTTGGAAAATTAGTTTCAAATCATGCACATTATGCTCCCATTTCTCAACAGTAGTAATTGACAAAGCATTCATTTATTTATTTTTCTAAGAGTGAAGATAGCTTCATTACAATCCTCATCTTTTAGCAGTTAGTAGTAAGAATGAAGTTATCTTTACCTTTACTTTTCTCAACACCAATACTATCAATTAGAATTTTTGCTCTAATAGGATGATGGTCAAATGGTGAATAGGGGTAAACACTCACCTTGCAACCATCTATATTTGGTTCAAAGTGAAGAAATACCTCTATTTGCATAAAACTTGTCCAATCTGCGAAATATTCTTTTGTTCCCTTCCTGAGAGTTACACCATGTATACCATATGTTTGTATTATCTTTCTTCATTCCTTCTAGGGGATTAAATAAGTTGAGTTTAGACTTCATTATAACCTAGAAGTTTTTTTCATTACCCTTCCAGTTCATGTCTATACCACAACATTTGTCCTCATTATTCTCAATCATGTTGAAGTCACCCCCAAGAATCCTTGCTAGGTTTTGGAGGTTGCAAAGCCAATTCAATAGTTCAATCCCATCCCTATACTCATCGGGTGCATAGATTGAGCATAAGCCAAAAGTAATCTCCTCAATGGTAACCCATACTCTTGTGTTGCATGGAGAGTTTCCAATAGTAGTCACAAATTGAGCCCATTTTGTAGAGAGAAGGATAGCTGCACCTCTGCCTTTCCCATGATTGGTGAAAACAACGGGGGAATTTTTCCAAATAAAGTTGAGGTTTGTCTTAAGAGAAAACCTAATAGCTTTAACTCCGTGTAAGAGGACAGTATCTTTATGTTTGTCCAACTTTAGAAACCTCTTGACAATATATTTTTCTATCAGGTGACTCAAGTCCCTTGACATTCTATGAAATACAGTTCAGAACCATGGAGAATAGTTATTGAGAGGTGTCCATTGCATTCCTATAGCTATCAAAGCATTTAGGCAACCTTTCTTCTATTTATTTCCTTTTATAGGGAGGCCCCAAGGTCTCCTTACTCCTCTTCTTCCTCTTGTGTTTGATAAAATTCAATCTGCCCTTTCTAATTGGGATAACATTTTTCTTCTTAGTTCAGTTAGGGGCGAGGGGAGAAACATAAATAAAGTTGGGAGTCAACAAGCCTTTCTGTGGTTTCTTTATTCAATAAAGACTCAATAGCTCATGTAGTTGCCTCTATGGTTTTGATTGAAAGCAACTCATTAGTTATAGCAAGAGCCATGGTTGCTAAATCCAACATCCCATTGTCATCCTCATGGTGGTTTTCTCCAAATTTGAAGTAATTGGTTTTGGGATCCCTATCACCCTCAATGCCTATATCCAACCCAAGAGCAATATTATCTCCATGGTTTGGTATAGTCATAGATCTAGTCAAAGAGTGTAGATGGGATGAGTATGGGATGAGTACTCTCTACTATCTTTAACCAAATTATTGGAAACTTTCAAGTACTAGTAGTTTGTTAGTCCAGAGTGCAATCTTGGTCAGAGATAGTATTACCCATAAAGTTAGTCAACCTGTAAGTTATTATTTATTCACTCACCTCACCCTCTAATTGGCTTCTAAGAAATTTAGGTTATTAATCAAATAGTCTATCTTTTTCTTTAGAAGTGTTTGAAACCGACACCCTATTGGTACTTTGTAGAATGCTGATAGTTTGGTTTTTTGTTTAAAATTCAAAAACAATATTTTTGACCATGGAGGATGGTCTATTTTTAGTTTGTTGAATGTCATCATTTGTATTAATCACAATCATAGCATTGTCACTGCCTTTATTATCCTCATTTTGAGCTGAAGATATTGGGTTTATCTCCTTAGCATCTATCTTATTTTTCTTATTAGTTTGATTAGCATTGTTACTTTTTGAGGCAATCTTTTGTATAATTTTATCCATGCCAATTGTTGGGCTTTCTTTTTAACCATCCTCCCATATGATTCCTTCTTCGAGTTTAAGCCTTGTTGCCTATGAGGGTTTTGGGCCAACAAAGGAGGATTAGTTGCTATCACATTCAGGCAAGAAGGGATGAAAGTATTTGGTCCAAACCTCTCCGAATCACCACTCAAGGGGCTGAAAGTATTGGCCTCCACAACTCCATAGACATAGCAATGATGGAGTTACACCTTTGTTTCTCACCTTCTTTAGAGCATAGGTCTAGGTTTGAGCATATCACCATGCCACTTTTAGGAGTGGTCTACATGCAAGTTAAACTGGGAGGAAGAGGTCCATTAGGAGCTCCCTTCGAATTGGGATCGCTTATACTAACAATGGCAATTGGTTCATTGCTATCAACCTGAATAGCCTTATCAGGGACAACAATTGGACCTCTGTTGTCTACAAGATTCTTGCCTATAGAGTTTGCACCAACAACTTCCTTGGAGGTCACCTTGGTTTTATGGGCATTATTAAGTAGAGGGCTACCAAGACTATTAAGAATAATTGGACAATTCTTTCTTATATAGTCTTCTCTCCTACAAAGGTATCCACACTAATACCTCCCAAGATCTCAATATTACAAGAGTGAGTCAAACCATCAAAATTCATTTCCAAAATCTTAGGGATTTCCACCCCTAGCAACAAGGCAATGAAAACCCTAGCATCCATGTGTGGGAAGATGCCCTTACATTCACCAATTTTGAGGACATTTTCCAATGGTGCCATGTTGTCCTCAATTTTGACATCACAAAATTGGGGCAACCCTACGCAATTTTCTCATGGATTCGTAGGTGTATCCTCTACGTTTTTGATGTATTGAATAATGCATTGTAAAGACAATTCGTCATCCTTGAAATGTCCTTTATTTTGCATGGACGAGTTTTTCTTCTCTGACTACAAGCACTTGATTTTTGGTAACCTTAAAGTCTTTTTCTTCGTTTTTCTTAGTTTTGTGTTTTGTTTTTAATCTTGTTTTTCCCTTACGTTAATAGTGCTTAGAATTTTGCTCGTTTCGAACTATCTTAGGCCTCAAACGGAGTTGTCTAGCTCAAGTTATAAAGGTAAAGGTGGGGTTTTTCAGGGCGACAACACATCTAATTTTAAAATCCTTTAAAGGTGGGCTTTTTATTGACAATTGTACAAAATAAAATTATTTTTAATATCTAAAATGGTTTTTGACATCCATTTTAACATTTGAGCTCATTCTGAGTTGATTTGGCCATAGTTTTTAATGTTTAAATGAAAATTGACTTTTTCTAGTCTTTTCATGTTTCTTTATTAAAAACTATAGTTATATATTAAATTTAATTACATGAGACACTTAAATGCATTAAAGGTGGGGTTTTTATCACTCATTGCATATCATCCACATGCAAGTCATCTTTTAAAATCCACTTCCAATAAAATCTAAGTCCTAAATGCATAACGGTGGGCTTTTTATATGCAATAACACATTTTTATTTGAAGATATATCATTTAACATGTGTTAGTGGGATTTTTATGTGCTTTTGCATATATAAATCTTATTATTATAAACCTTTGATGACTTAAAGGCTTTATAGTGGGGAATTTGAACTCAATAACACACGTTATTGCATTCTAAAAGTCCACTAGCATGTATTTTTAACTTAAGTGCATAATGGTGGGGAATTTGAACTCAAAAACACATGCTTTTGAACTTGCATGTGTTATTATATCTCAAAAACCTGTTATTATTTCTCCAAAAGAAACTTTTTCACTAAAGTGTCTAAGGGTGACGATTTTTGACTCAAAGGCATGTGCTTTGGACATCAAAAAACCTGTTTTAAGCTAACGTTGGGCATGAAATGCATATTGGTGGCAATTTTGGAGCCAATAACACATGTTTTTGACTCAAAAAGTGCGTTTTTATTCATTCTTGCTTACATTTTCATTATAAAGTCTCCAAGGCGGCGATTTTGGGGATCATAACACACGCTTTGGGCTTTCTAAACCCTGTCTTTACTCATTATATCATGTGTTTTGAACTAAGTCTACTTGGACGACGATTTTAAAGGGAAAAGCATATGCTTTTCTTTTCCTAGGACCCATTTTTCTTGGGCGTTTTCCATATGAACGCGTTTTTGCCAAGCGTCTGCAGATTTTTCTTCATCAATCTTCAAGTTTGGCTTCTCCAATAGGGGTGTTTTGGCTTCAAATCTGTCAAGGACCAATCTAAGTTAAACAAACTTGCAGATTTGGATGTATTTTTCTCTCAATACAGCTCGTTTAGGGTATGTTTTTGTTCAAAAACGCCTCTTGTTTGCTTATTTTTCTTCATCAATCTTCAAGTTTGGCTTCTTCAATAGGGGTGTTTTCGCTTCAAATCTGTCAAGGATCAATCTAAGTTAAACAAACTTGTTGATTTGGATGTATTTTTCTCAAAAATGTCTCTTGCTTGCATATTTTTCTTCATTTCCATTTTCTGATTTGCATGATGTATATGATGTGCTCCTATCTTCCATCTAAGTTCTCCAAGTTGCATATGCAAGTACTTCAGTCTTCACCTTACTTGTATATGCAGTCGGGATTAAAAATCCCGTTCTTGAGTGAAATTATCAAGGTAAGCAAGCCCACTTTGCAAACATGCCTTTACATCCAAAAAACCTTCTTTCTTGCTTACAAGCACTCCATCCGCGCTTGTTATATCGCTGTCATATGACTTAAAATTCATGATGGTGTTTACTTACACATTTTCTTATGATGAAAACATAATTCATTATAAGTAGATGTTATGTCACCCATTTTTCATACATTTTTCACACGTAAAGCTTGCTGCCCGCATATTGTTGTGAGGTTTCACATCATCGCCCCAAACAATTTGGGGACCCCCATTTTCGATCTAGGATTGGCATTTTCTTCTCCTTGATCCCGATGCTCGGTGCCTTAGTAAAATTTTAGACCTGGATGAATGGCATTGTTGGGTTGATGGATTTGAAGTGCAATGCTTGATGCTTTCGATTTGGATTTGGTCTTATTGAGAATTTTATGCGGGGTTTGATGTTAAATGGAGATGATGAATTGCAAAGTAAAGAAAATTTCATTGCTAGATTAAAATTTGTAGTTGCAAGAGATAATTGGATTTATTTAAGGAGTCTTGGTATTTAATTTCCAAATTTGGGCCACTTGAAGTCAAAATTTAGGCATTGCAAGTAAATTTTAACTTCCTTTTGATTTTCGAATTTGCATTGAAATTGAAATTTGTGGGCTTTGAGATGTAAATCTATTGATGTATTTTCAAAGTTGCTTGGAAATCATAATGCAATTCTTTAATTTCGAAAATCTAGATCTAAATAAATTAAATTTCGGGGCAATAAATTTTAAAATTTAGAGTTGGGCTCTTTAAAATTTCGAAAATCTGAGCCTAGGCATTTGGATTTTGCTTTGAACTTGTAACCTTGGCCAAGAAATTCGAAAATTGGGCAATTAAATAATAATTTTTGGAGCTTTGATTCAAAATTTGGGAAAATAAAATACAGGTTTGCTTTATAATTGAATTAAAATCAGATTGGGCAAGGCTATTTTCGAAATTTTAGTGGGGCATTAATTGTTTTTGTTGGGAATTTAAGGTTTTCATGGCATGTTGTCCCTCTTTGGTAAAAAAATTAATTAATTTTGTTTTCCAAAGGGACATGTCGTCCCTTATATGTTTAGCAATTAATTAATTTTTTGTTTGTTTGGTATAGGGTCGGCCCTCTAAATCAGGGCTCTTGGTGGATATAAAGGAGGGGCTGCCCTCACTCCTCTCCACACTTCATTCTTCATCTCTTCCAAGCAGCGAAATTGGAAGGAGCAGAGCAGGGTGCAACATTTGTTTGCGGAGTAGTCAAGGCTAAGGAGAAGCAGCGATACATATTGAGAAGGCAGCGATCTTAATCAGAAGGCAGGTCCGAATTAGTAGAAGTGCAGACCAGGCCCGAATTTGATAGCAGGAAGGCCACGATTTTTGGAGGAGGCAGCGAACTAGGGTGCTGTGAGATTATTTGGAGGTGTAGATCTGACTTTGGGAGAGCAGAATTTTGGTAGAGAACCACAGATTTTGATAGAGAAGAGGCTGCCATTTGATAAGAAAAGGCCATGAAATTTCAGAAGATCTCAATTTTGGCAATGGGAGAAGGCCATGATTTTGAGGGCATGACATGTTGATAAAGAGGAGTTTGAAGATTTGATGAGAGAGCTATTGATTTTTGTCCAAACCCTGTCATTTTCGAGTTAAAATTTGCAGAATTTGGTGGTTTCTTTTAGCTTATTTTCTTTAATTGTTATTGTTTCTTTGGTGTTGTTCATTTGGGTGTCAGAGATAAGTTTCAAGATTGAAAGAAGGTTGACTCATTAAGCAGATTTCTCGATTGTCTTGATTGAATTCTTTCCTTTCTTGCTTGCATGAACCACTCCATGGCGGATGCTAGTGCAAGCAAGAACCCAAAGGGAACTAATACCAAAATAGAAGACAAGGAAGATATGATGTCCAAGACCACTTTCTTCTTGAAATTGAAGCGAGTTCGAGACACCAACATCGGTACCATTGACATGATACAATTGAGAGATAGGTTGAAGAAGACTATGAAGGTAGGAAGGTTGGAGAAGACCATGAAGGCCATGAAGGTTAAAGAAGGCAAGAATAATGAAGGTGGAAAGCGAGAAGATAGGTTGATGGGGTCAAGTTTGATTCCAAGGCAGTGGCCAAGAGCAAGGCTCTCAAATTGCAAGGAGGTTCACATCCAGGCAAGCCACTATGGCCAAGGCAGGATTACCCCAAGTGCATGGAGACCTCACCCTTTCAAGGTCAGGACATCAAGTACAAGCAAGTTCAAGTGGTGATGAGAAAGTTTCTAAGGACAAGCTCAAGCATCCAAGGCTTCACCTCATCTCAAGGATTAAATAAATTTATAAGATAAGGGTGATGAGGTGGCAATTTCATGTGCATGCAATCAAATCATGCCAAGTGTCCTATGTTCTCATTGGTTGACAAATTATTGTAATTTTCTCATTGGCCCACAAAGTTGGTGCCCTCATGTAATTGGTTGAAAGATGGTAACCCTAATTAGAGTTTGTAAGGTTTAATCTTGGCCCTTGAATTTGCCCCTTAATCTTGGCCACTCGTAATTTTGAGCCTCTATATAAGGCCATTTGTTCTCATTTGTAAAAGAGGGAGTTATGTTGGAGAATTGTTGCCAAAATACTATCAAAATTGTTCTCTATTCATTGTTGTGGTTTGCATGGTGGATATACATGATCATTTTGGTGTATTGCATGTTTCTTCTCATCTCTCAATTTAAAGTAGGATTTCATTTCATGTTGTTAGAATAGAAGTAGATGGCTAGTTGTAGGGTGATATTGGTAAATGTTTGATAGGGATCTATATACTAGGCCACTAGCATCTTAGCGGCTTGTTAAGGAGCCTTGTGTGGTAATCTAGTCTCATTCCCCTTGAATCATTGCATCTATGGAGGTAACGCCACTGGCAAGCTTTCATTAGGTCGATCCTCGTCCATCTACCAATCTTTGCATTCCATAGGAGTAGAAGTAAAGCAAGAAGTAGTTTAGTAGTTGAAGTTTGAAGAGCAAAGTTGGAAGTGATATAAAAGGAGAAAGTCAATTGAGTATACATTGCAAAGCTAAATCTCATCATAGCGAGAATTTGACATCCTCAAATGAACAACGTAAGCCCACCGAAGTGATTACCAGCAAATCACATTAATATAACTGAGTTAGTATCCACAGGTGTAAGGAACCTTGGAGTATTCTCATGTCCTTCATGAGTATATACTTTTCAAGAGAGGGTTGAGTGTTTGGTATGCTTTATCAAGTATTCAATTGCTATATGTTATGTAGTGGTACAAAACTGACATCAACACATATGTTATTACCTTCCAAAAAACTGTTTTGGGGTTTTTCCATCATAAAAGTGCATATTTTGAGCTCAAACACATGTATTCATTCGCTGACTCAAAAGCTTCCAGCCATACTCCATATGCAACAAACCCGAAACTCACACTTGTGTGTCCAAGAAGTGCAATGGATCCATTCCTTGAAGATGTTCTCATGTTTTGGAATTTTTATGTCACAATTGCTTGCACCCACAACCTTGCTATGTCAGACAAGATTGCACCAAGTAAAGGTAAATACAAGAAAATGAAATACCAATATGATCAATACCACAACTCCTTTCCTCCTTCACAAGTTACTTAATATTGTGAAGACATCAAGGACAAATATTTCACACATGGGTATTGATGTTTTTCTCAAAAGAGTGAATGCCGCAGTAATAGAAGATATGCTCTACATAAAGCAGAGTAGCATACATTTGGTTTCTACTTTTCCCTCTGCTTCCCTTGAACCGGAGTTCATGTTTTCTTGTGCTTGAAACTTTGATCACCTATCTAGAACCATCAGAGATCAAGATGGAAACACTATCATTAGTCTAGATCCTGAGACTATTGATAGAATCTTTCGGGTTCCTCCTGCTCCAGTCACCAATATTTCAAAGCAAAAGGCTTTGGACAGGTGGAATGAAGATACAACATATTGCATCAAATATGTAAATGATAACTGACTGATCAACAAGAGGCCAAACCTTGTGCGATGGCCGAAGGGGGTGCGTCGCACAGACTTCAAGGAGGAAATCAACGATCTCATCACACTGCTTAGTTGCATCAGAGGTCTCAAAGCATCTAACACTTTTGAGCCTTGGATGTATAAATACATCTCTCATTGTCAAAAGCAAGCAAAGATCTTTTGGGGAGAGATGATCAGTGATGTCCTCTATGAGCAGTTGTCCCAAGTCACTACTACTGGGACATTCTACATGAATTCTTACTTGGTGTATATTGTTTCTGCCTTGGGTTCTTTCTCAGAATCATCTACCAAGGGAGATTGGATGACAGTGCTTGTGTGGGAGTACTATGATTAGCTGACTTTGAGAGTCAATTGGATGCATTATAGGAGAGTACAGGATGCTTTCTATGGGCATTACATGTGGTTTTTTGAATAAAGAACTCTCAAATAAGCAAGTGTCCGATGAGGCATGGATTAAGGAATGAATATGGCTGCCTATTTCTATAGTTCCCTAACTTCACATACATGCGAATTGGGTATTTCAGAGGTGAACCATACACACTCCAATGGTACCCTACTGACAAAATCATTTTGATGGAGTTGGCAAGGGAGCTCATGGCAGTGCAAGCATACCAGTCCACAATGCATAGACCAGGGGTGGGGATTTCCTCAAGAAATCCATTAAAGATTGGTGGATATTCTTTGGACATTGTGCCCAAAGTGAAGAACATGGAATTCGAACTTCAAAAGATCACACTGAAGAAGTTCATGCCCAGGAGTTGTTTTGATTGGAGAGGCCTCAATGACAAAAAGAGGAGGCAATTCGTCCATGTGCATTGCCTTGAGGACATATGTATTGATTTGCACACGAAGGTAGATATCTGAAAGATGGACTATTGCCGGTTGACCATCAAGCAAATTTTTGACTTCAACCATGCAGAGATCCCTGCTAGTGTTGAAGATGATGATGATATCCTTGATCCAGACTACACAAAACATCATGTGGAGAACTTGCCCATTCTACCTCCAATATGGTCATCTAAGGAGAGTACTTCCATTTGGGATTGGTTTCAATCAATCCTTGCCAATACCAATATTTGGTTAAAAAGGAGAGGCCTTAAATGTATCAAGATCAAGCCAGGTAAAGACTTTGATCCTGCTGGTCCAATCGGTTTAAGGTCAGAAATTAAAAACAAGGGTAAGGATGGCGTTGATGCGAGTTTTGTTCCACTTACACAACATGCAAGACTAAACACTCAATGCTTCGAGAAACATAGAGCATTAAACCCTCTCTTGAATAAAGTCATCTCCCATGCTAAGCTTTGCAATGAAGATCATGGAATGACTCCAAGGTTCCTTACACCTGTGGATATCTAATTTATTCGAAATGATGTGATTTGCTGGTTAATCACTTAGGTGGGCTTACGTGATTCATTCAAGGATGCCAACTTACTTGCACTTCTAAAGATTTGGCTTCACAATGTGCAATAAAAATATAACCGTGATTTATATCACTTCCAACTTTGCTCTTCAACTCTTATTATCTAGACTACTACTTCTAACTATGGATGGGAAGACTAATGGATGGACTAAGACTCCTACCAATTGGAGGCTTGCCCACAATTTCAACTCCACCTAGTGCAAAGCTTCAAAGGATCTCAAATGGTTTTCATATCAACACCTTCCCCTCAATCCAACTTAGAGTACAAATCAAGGATCCAATGCTAATTGAACTTGAGCACAAATACTAGATTACCACACAAGGCACCCTTGCATCTACAAGGAGCTAGTTGCCTAGTTTTATAGAGTCAACCAATCAAACATCCACCAATATCACCACACAATCTATCTACTTTTACTCTTACTTTAACAACTTTGAAATAAAATCCTATTTTAATTGTGGCAGTAGAAACCATGCAATAACACCAAGTGTTCCAACTCAATCACCATGCAAAGCACAACAATGCTAAGAAGAGCAATTTTGGCATTACTTAAGCAACAATTTTCTTCAACCTTCCAACTACTTGCCAATAAGAGCAAATGGCCTTATATAGAGGCTCAAGTAAAATGAGTGGCCAAGATTAAGAGGCAAAAATCTTAAATCAAGGGCCCATATTACATCCCATAAACCCTAATTAGGGTTACCACCCCATCAAGCAATGAGAAGAGGGCACCTTATTCAATGGACCAATGAAAAAAATACAAAGGTGGCAACCAATGGAATGGAACCAAATGGTTATCCAATCAAAATCAGACACCTACCCGACCCAACAAGAAATGAAAATCTGCCACTTGGGCTTACATCAAATGATCTTCTAAGATAGTCTTTCCTTTGTCCTTCATCTTCTTAGCCAAATTGATGAACTTGACTAGCATGTTGTTGATCTCATCTAAGGAAGGACAAGGGGTGCATCAAATCTTCCTCTCAGCCTCATCCATCATCTTCTTTTTTATCTTAAGTGTCTTCTCTTGCTCGGCTGAACCATCTCTAATAAACTCAATGAGAACCTTAAGGGATGAGAGAGCCTCTAAATCTTTTGCCCTGATGATGGCTCCTCCAAAAGATCCCAATCTCTCTGCTAAAGTATCCATGTTTATATCCTCTTCTCTAATTTCTTCAATGCCAAGGGCGACTCCTGCTGCACCCAAGGTGTGTGATATCCTACCGTATACTGTTGACTCGAGGTGAGCAATCTCATTCCCAACTCCTCCCAACATTTCCAATCTATGAAGTAAGGCGAAATATGCTTTCTCTAATAACTTATCTGAAGTGTTAATCACCGCCTGCAACTGGGGAATAGTTTTGTCCTTGACTAAGAGGAAGTCCCTCCAAATACCATCAAAGGCATGGAACCTCGCTCTAAGAGCTACAAATGCCTGGAATTGTTCCACGAAATATGGCAAGAAAATTAACCCATCCTGAATAATTCTGTCAACCCAAGATCGAGTCTCCTATAGAGTGACTCTTGCATCCTCCGCATCATCAGTGCTTCCTTGTGCTAATGCAAGTGGTGACATGGTTGTATGATCTAACTGTTGGATTGGCGTACATGCACCTTTATAACAATCCTTCAAACTCTAGATTTCTGCCCTTAGCCTCTCATTCTCTTCTGTTGCTTGATCTAATTTCTCCTTGAGAGAGTTGATGCCATCATGGAGTTCCTCACGGTCAATTTCCTTTGTTGTAGTTCCCAGTTCATGCCCAACTATGTTATACTCATGGGCTTGAATATTACCTATTGCCTTGTTCACCTTTGGAATTGCAACCTGAACCCGACGAGTACCTGACTCTCCTCTGATAACTCTTGCCACTGTTCGTGCAGGTTGGCTCTTTTTCTCACTTACTTCTCTTTCTATCAACTCTTCAATGTTCCCAATAGGTCAAACATGTGCAATATTCCCTTTAGGCTCGAGAAGATCTCTCAACCACGACGACATTGTACACCTCCCTATTTCTAAGTTTGGTTCCTCTTCCACATGCACAACCTCATTAGTTCCTTTTGGTGCCTGACTTCCTTCTTCAACTGATAGGGCCTCCACATCAATCAATCCCACATTCTCACTACCTATAGGAGAACTTCCCTTAGGTTGATTCTGAGTGAGGGGAGAATAGTCTATGCTGTATCTGTATCCCTTGGATGAATCTGAACTCACTTCAACTGCTGTTCCCTTGTCTACATTTTCAGCAACCACATTCTGAGCTATAGTGGCACTTTCCCTTGAGGGCACTGTACTCACACTTTGCCTCTTGGCTGGTGGTTCCTCGAACTCTTTTTCCTTTCTTTTTTCACTTTCCATATCCTTTCTCTTTTTGTTACTCGTTTCTACTTGTTGGCTGCCAACTTCACCTTGCTGCCTAGTTGACTCCTCCAGAATCTCTTCCACTAATTTCATCTTTTCATACGTGAGGTGAACTCTTTGCTCCTCTAATCGAGCCATCTTCCTATTGTACCATTCCTCTGTGTATAAATCAATGGGCTTCATTATTGCTTCCAATGAAGGGTCTTGGCCACTTGTCCAATCAATGGGATCCAATTGGATTTATAATCTGCTCTTAATGTCTTTTTATCTTCCTCCAGCTGATCTGGGATGCTAAGTCCTCTCCACCTATAACTTCTCATGGAGATTTTTGAACACTTTAGTCTAAAATTGCTTGAGGGAAAGCAATTTGAAGAAGAGAGGATTGTCATGTCCCTTCCTAGCTAGATCGACCCAATAATGAAACGAGGTGTTTATTTTAACACCAAAATAAATATATTTTTGAATAAATATTTTTAAAAATAAAACATAAATAATAAATAAATAAAGTTAAAATTTTGAAATCCTAAATTAGGCACCAATTTATGGACCCTACCACCTTTAATCAAATAGGTATTTATGTGTGTTACTATTTTCTGTGCACTCTACATAAAGAATTGATTGGAATTTTGGGAGAAATTTTGAGTTGGTTAGCTGAGATGAAAACCTCATTTACCCTACAAGGTGGCCTCCAATTTTGAAAGACTCCATAGAGCATCACTAGGCCACAAGCCATCCATTTTAGTAGTATGAAAACTTCCATTGGCTATCACTGTAAGTTTATTGCTTCATGATCTTGAGGATTGCTAGATAAGATTTTTTTAGGGCTGCGTGTGCTTAGGAGTTTGGTGACCTGAAGGGGTCACTAATTCTTTCTAGGCAAGAACTTAGGCAAAAAGCTCAAAGTAGAACCCCCCTCATCTCCAGATTGAATTCATTGATCTACTCCCATATATTGGAGTATCTCTTACCCTAATGCTTAAAGGGAGACAAGATCCCTAGTCGACGCGACTTCCAATTGAAGCACCACCTTTCAAGTTGCAAAATACTAGTGAAGTAATCAAGATTTGGTGACAAACATAAGTGGAAGGGGGTCTGTAGGACCTACATCAGGCTTCTGAACAGTGAAATAGCAGCTAGGTGACGAGCGAAATCCATGGGATCCCATTCAGCCTACCCAGGGCTAGGGGCAGCAATAGGAAGAACAATACAGCCAGGGGTAATTCACTTGTAACAGCATATTCTCTGTTGTCTCAACTTGTAAGATGCAGACTAGATTGTATTTGAAGAACATAGATTTCTGATCTGGCTGAATTGTAGTTGAAGTACATACTTCTCTGATTGAGTAAGGTTGCTTCAATTCATTGTTCCATGAGAAATAAACCCTACTGTGTTTGAATTCAGAGTTCATTGTTGGGGGTTTGCGTGAAGTTTAATAGGTATAATTTCTTAAGTGACTGAGAGAAATCAATTTTTTTGGGGGATCATAACAGCTATATTGCAACTTGCTGTCAAGCTTATTCCACAATGTCCAACAGTAGCAGAAATTCCATATCTCAATCACTTGTGATTGTTTTTGGGAGTTCATCTAAGTGTAGAACTTCCTTGGACAAACAAATCGCCTAGCTAAGTCAGGTTCATTCACAAAATGTAGAGATTTGAATCAGAAGGTTCTATGCCAAAGGGGAGATGGAAATAGGATCAAATGTAATCTCTTTTTGCATACATTCATAAGACAGTCTCAGACTATATGAACATGAAACACCTGGTGATTCCCTATATCTTTTCTCCATATGTCCAAACCCATAAATGAACTACAGTCAATCAAGGGAGTATTAACAAGCCACTTGATGGCACTTCCATGCCTTGGGAAGACAACTCACAATATGGGTGGCTCACATTATGGATGGCTCACTAAGAATTGACTCACTACTTGAGTACAAGGCATTCCCAAGACAAAATCTGTGGAAATGCAATCCATCACTCTTTTGGTACTATTAATGATTTGTACAAGCTAATGATCTGCTACCCTCCTCTAGCCATTTCCTACATGATGAAGCAAATCTATTTACATCACACCTCAGATAGGGTCAAAAGAATATCTCTCTCCATGTTGAAGGTCTTATTCCTACCAAAATGTGCTCTATATCTACTTGAATGGGATTCTCCAATTATCTTTTCTCTTCTAAATTAAGTGCTATATCTACTTGAATGTGATTCTCTAATTATCTTTTCTCTTCTAAATCAAGTGGGAATACATAGTTGTTCTATAGACAAAAATCCACCAGTCAAGAAATATCCATAAGAATATCTTTTTGTTTTGGTTATTTGATTTATGGAGAGCATTGTGCACTTGACCAAAAAATGAATCATTGCATATTATTCCTTCATCTCTCCAAATCCAGCAACTGATTGGTTGTGGTGAGAAGTGATGCCTCTTACTCAAAGCATCAACTACTACAATAGGCTTTCCAATTACATGGTTAATAGAAAAGGTATAGCTTTGCAAGGAAGCTCACTTGTGTTTATGGAATAACTTAGCTAGAGAAGGTATATTAGCAAGCTGAATTTGTTAGGAATATTGCATTATTAAGATTTTAGGTTCGTTAATTAAAAGTGTAATGATAAAATAAAAGTGAGTTATAACAAAAACTCATGTAGCTATTCTAAGTTTGAAAATAATTAGTCAGGATTTTATTATTGTTGTGAGGTTTTCACACTGTCCCCCCATTGCAAATGGGGACCCCCTCTTTTTGCTTTAGTGGTAAGAGTAGTGGTCTTAGGTGCTTCTAGTTGGTAACATTTCAAGTCTCCAAGTCAGGGAGAAAGAGCAAAATTGATCAAGTCTATGAGATAAGGATGCTGAGGTGGCACCTACTTGCCTTCTACCAATCAAAAAAATTCCAGTTATGCATGTTCAAGCACATTCAATCATATTATGTCAAGTGTACAATTTTCTCATTGTCTTTTGAAAGCTTTGTAATTTTCTTATTGGCCCATAGGGTGGTGCCTTCATGTAATTGGATGATAGGGTGGCAACCCTAAGTAGGGTTTGCAATGGATAAATCTTGGCTCTTGATCTTCAATTGATCTTGGCCCTTAATTGTGATTGAACAACTATAAAAGGCCAAGGCCTTCTCATTTGTAACAGTTAGTCAGTTAGTTAGCTAGTAGTAGTAGAGTAGGAGAGGAGACTAGGTGAAATTGTTGCCATAATGCTATCAAAGTAATTGATGATTCATTGTTGGTCTTCATGGTGGATTACTTAATGTTGCTTTGAAGTGTTGCATGGTTTCTTCAATTCCTCACTTAAATTAGATTTCATTTCATGTTAAGTAGATGTAGTAGACAAATGGAAGATATTGTTGAGTGGTGATTAATGGTGGAGCTAGTGTCCATACCTTTTGGTACTTACTGATTGTGAGTAACAGTGCAATGTTAGTCTGGGCCTAAATTGCAAGTGTTTAACTTCTATTGGAGATTAGATTGCACCTTCATAGGGTATTTGGATGAATATTGACAATGTGAAAATCATTACTGCATCCTTAGAAGCTAGCACCTCCTATGCCCAGTTGACACAACGAAGCAAGGATTGGTTAAAGGCTCACCCCATCATCAACATTATCCTACATTCTTAGTGTTAGATAGCTTTTATTTCCTTTTCAAGTTATTTGGTTGGAAGTGATTGAAGAAGTAAAAGTCAAGTTGGTCTCCATTGAATGAATAATGTAAGTCCCTTTGTGCTAACCAACATATCACATCATTAAAACTAAGTGAAATCCCACAATTAAGAAGGATCCTTGAAGTTGTCTCATTTGATCACACAATCCGTCTACATTGTTTAGCATATGAGCATCCTTTTTCAAGAGAGAGTTGGAGATTTGATGTTTCATCCTGAAATACTAAGTATTCGATTTTGTATGTTGTAGTGGAACAAAACTCACATCAACAATTACAAGTTGTTTTAAGTTGTTAAAACAACTCATATATTTAGAGATTTGTTTTCTACAAAATAGGATATGAGAATCCTATATATATGTAATATTTATTGAATGAAAAATAAGGACATATTATTTTGTGTTGAATTATTCATAGCTTCATTTGTCCCTGATCATCTTTTCTAATATGGTATTAGAGCTAGCGTAGGTAGGATTAGGCTTCATGGGAGTTGCATTGGGGATTTTTGATCTGTTGAGCCGCAACATTGATTGGCAAATATTACTCACAAAACAAATCCAGACTAATGATTTCAATGGCCGAGGTGTATTTGATAGTGCACCAAACTTTTAGAATGTAACACAATGCAATGAACAAGTTTTGACAAGAAGGGAGTTTTGTTGCTTTTGCGATGGTATCATCCCTATGCCCACTCATTGCGATTTACTGATGCTAAGAATAAGTGCAGAGCACAGGAAAGGGCCACTAAAGTTGCTCAAGCCCCCTGTTCACCATTGATTGTTAATGCCTAGATTCTATTTAGATATGTGACTTGGGCATCCAAAACATGCATGGAGATCTAAGCTAGAGTTTTATGATTGATGGCCATAGATTTTTTATTCACGGTGTTTGAATAGCCCACTGAGTTCTCGCTGTGATAAAAATCTCTGTTTTTTTGTGTTGAAGCCGGCGTAAGAGTGTGAAGTGCCCGCACCTAGATATTCCTTTTTTTGGCACCTCCACACATAGCCAATAGATGCACCAAAGCAGTCGCTTCCATTCAAGAGGAGGTCGCCAGTAAAGAGATTAAGAATAGCGAGCTTCTCTTTCAAGCCATGATTCATTAATAGAGATTAAAATCTGATCGAGAATGTCACCAAAATAGATTTGGTGTACTAAGCATCATCTCAAAGACTTATGACTGCATTTTGTTTGTTGTTGGACTTGGCTTGAAGGTTCAGATGCTGCTATTGATGCCAAGAGATTCGGCTGGTAGCATAAGTTCAAGCATGATGCACTAATATCAAAATGAATGCATGATTGATCTGATAGGAGACGATTATAACAAGTAGATTTTGAAAGAGTTGAAGAGATAGGTTGAATAGATGAAAGAATTGCAGCATTTCTTGTAGCCACCCATTGAAAGGAAATGTGGGGTAATATATTCTAATTAATTTTTAAATAGTTTTTGTTTGTTTTTTATATTAATCAGCAGCAAAATTAGGGTGCTGACCCTTACAAACTACAACCTAAGGGTGTACAAATGCAACACACTAACAACAAATAAACATCAAAACCAACCTAGAGCAGAACTAGTAAAAGAAATAACTATAAACTATAGGTCGTAGTCTAGTAGCCTATCATCTTTAAAATTATCACTACAATACAACATAGTACCATTCATAACAAAAATAGCCAAAAACCTACTCTACAACCAAAAACACAGAGAAACGAACTATAGTCTAGAAGGGCAACCAGGCTAACAAGTATTATAAAAAACCCCAGAGGGGTAGGGGGTCGCAACCTCAATCAACCAATGTTTAAGCCTTATGAGAGGGTCTAATTTTGCAACTTGATTGGTACAACACATGGCTCCAATCATATGTGAGGAATTTAAAAAAATCCTTGTAATTATCTTCATCTTGTTCATCTTTGCCAAGAATCTTACGTTGGAGCAAGCACAAGGAAGTTGTAGAACTGTGCATCTCTCTAAGGATAAACCTGGATATGATCCCCATTTTTCATTCCATTTCCCCTAATTTATTCTTTAGAATGTCCATATCACTTTGTAGGTTAGTCAAATTCGATGCAGGAGTCGAGTTGTGGTTGGTCGGAATAGGATTATCCTTATTTAGTAGCATACTTTCAGCAAGATCCATGGGCCCCTGCTTCACACAGGTAGATATGTGAGTAAAGTTGTTAGAGGTAGACTTTTTTGAGCTACCAATAGCATCAGCATCTTTGTCCTCGCACTTAGTAGTCTTATTTTTCTCACTTTCCCTTACAAATTTCCAGTTCTCATGTTCAGTGTTATCCTCCGAGTCATAATCAACGAGTAATTTCTTTCCTCTTTGTAGACTTGGTGGCCAATCTATAATATCTGAGGGGTACTATGTTCCTCGTCTTCGTCCTCATCTTCACTATCGACCTCCTCAACATAGAATTTAGTTTTCTTGGTGGGGGGGGGGGGGGGAGGGGGGATTTTTCCCTTTCCTTTTGGAGGTGGATAACATGGGTCCTTTACCTTTCATGTAAGCATCAAGAGTAAGGGTGTTAGAATTCATTAAACCATCCTCCCCATAAATTAAGCTCATGTGAGCTACAATTTCCCACAAGCAAAAGTCTTTTCAACACAACGTGCAAGGAGTACACCCCTTTACAAGAGGGGCTATGATAAATGCATATGTGACCATTTGCGACTCTTGCATAATATCATCTCATCATTATAGGGTACTCCTTCAGATTATTATAATTATCATGATTATGTAAAGGCCACCTAGACTTAATAGTACACCTTAGCTGGTATTTAATGTCATGTTGGACGAGGCATACCTGTAACCCCACACCATCATGCCACATCATCCACCCCATATTCAAATTCAAAAAGTTTTCACTAGTCTAGTACTCTCGCTCGGTATAGGACTGGTTAGGATTATGGAAAACCCAACACTAGATGGTACAAAGGAGGCACCACAACCAATATAGACTTTTACACATCATTTTCCTTGGAAGTTGAACACTCTCCCTTCAAGAGAGTTTGTATGTCTGGTGGAAGAGAGTAAGAGTTTGTATGTCTAGTGGAAGAGAGTAAGGATTTTGCTAGCACCTTAGTCCTTTCAAATTGTAACCATTAGCAACAAGAGAGTCCGCCACCAAATTGTCTTCCCTATACACATAGTTGATAACAAAGGAGTTAAAGCCCAACAAAAGCCTGTGAACATCTCCCAGAATTCCCTCCACTAACCAGTTAGCCTTGGACCATCCTTAAACAAAATCAATAACGAGCTTGGAATCCCCTTCAATTGAAAGGGTTCGAATACCAATAGAATGAGCTACTTTGAGCAAGATGAATTTCCTAATATTCCTAATATATTGGTTGGAATAACAATAGTTTCTATTTTTATTGTCTAGTGTCTCAAAATGTTTTATTGGTTTTGCATAGAGATATTTGTGTTACAACCTAAATTTTTCATATAGTGTGTTATCAAAATCAAGGTGTATCCTTTTGTTTAGAATAGAGTCTAGTTCTCAAGTCTTTTATCAAAATGTAAAAAGTGTCAAATTTTATCAAAACTAAAAAAAGGTTTCAACTGTAATTGGGGTCATTATTGCTTGCATGCAACATCCATCTTGTGGGGGGAGAGAATATGTTCTTTCCTCACAATTGACAAAATGAACATCAAACGACAAATTTGCTAAGTAGCAAATCTACTAGAGTGTGAAGAACCGATGTGGCTCTTCTTGGATTTTTAATTATAATTTGAAAACAACTGCAACTATTTTTTTTAAAATACATTCATGCAAGGTAAATTCTGATACATATCCAGTAATTTCAATTATTAATTTTCAAAGCAATTACATTCAGAACTTGACAGTCTGAATTTGCAAACTTTTCCAACAAAATTATGTAATAACCAAGATTCTATAAATTCAATTGCACCTATGCTATGATAAACTTCTCTTTGTATGCAGTCACGGCCTCAGATCACATTCGCCACCTTGCTGAATTCCTCACGTCTCTTGTTCAATACCCCACGTGACTGTGCAAATAGAATGCGTCCCAAAGAGAGGACTCACGGCCTAGCTGGAAGTGAAAACGGGTTTGCAAAGCTGCCGCAAATTCCCTGATTCCACACGTGCCTGACTGCTGGGTAGGCGTTAGCAGTTTTGATATATTTATTCTATGCCAAATGACGTCTCCCAATACTATCATGAAACGCAGCCCAAGAATTAACACTTTGCAATGAAAATCGATAATCTTCTTATTTGCACAACTTTTGATAAACTATAAATGAATAACCAGTCACCAACAATTAATCTAGAACTTGAATTGGATGGATTCACAATCACAATTCATTCAGCAAACTTGAACTCCAGGTTGAATCATTCACCAATCCGATATACAACAGCACCGAATTGAAATCTCAGAGATAATCAGCATGTAAAATTCACCATCATCAGAATAATGGCTCAAATTACAAAAGAGGAATCAGTCCTCGAAACCCTAGCCAGGTTTTGTCTTCTTCCCAAATTCCAAGAAAAATAATGATTGCATAAGATAATGAAAAGTGCTTTTTCGAGTTGGTTATATAGCTTTTTTGGAAAAAACACTTTTTAATATTTTCACTTAATTGGCTTTCAAAAAATAATCTCACTTTATAACATTAAGTTATAAAGTCATAAGTTATTAAATTAAATCAAAATAATTTAATTTAATAACACATTAAAATATAAGCCACTGGACTGTTTGACTGCAATCAACGAACTTCTGACAAGGCACCAAGTCCAACTGCCCAGCTAGAAATAGGCACTGCCCTGCCAGAAATAGCCACTGCTAAAAATAGACTTACTATAAATAGTAAGTCTCTCAAATTGGAGATTCTCTGAAACTCGATCTTGAGATATCTGACGCTTCGTGTAGACACCCTGCTAATCCTGGCCATACCCAAAATACCACTTACTAAAAATAGTAAGTTGACCAAAACGATCCGAACGAAGAGTAGACCTGATAATCTGAACCTCCAGAACGGAATCCCAACACTGTCTCCACCATCTGACCCCCTCTGATCGCTTGATTAGCCTGTGAGGGTCGCCAAACCAAGCTAATCCCACAAGTCTAAAAAAGGGGACATTACAGTCCTCCCTTCCCAAGATTGCTTGTCCTCAAGCAATCAGGAAAAACAAGCAGCATCATAAACCACTCGGATCCCAAGGATGGTCATAAGTAATGTCCTGATCCCCACCAAACTCCTGTGAAGAAAGAACCAACATCAACAGAATAAACACCACTGGAAACCACATTTGTAAACCAATTGTAGATGTCGATGCTGAAAACAACCTAACGGAACTCAACCCATCTGAAACATCAACTCTGTCAAAACTTGAGTCCTTGTCTAACCGATACTCACACCCAACTACACTGAGAAGAAGACAATGACCAAATGTGTCTGAATCACTATTACCAACTCTAACCTCTGATAAACTGTCTTGGGTGTGTGGATATTGCAAGTAGTCTAACTTGCAACTGCCAATTCCATCTGCAAAAGATGGTGCTAATCCATCCCATAATGGATGATAAGAAACTGGAGCCGGTCTACACCTGCGTGAGATCAAATCTTCTACTTGTGGGTCAAAAGAAAAATGATGAGCATACCCCACCGTATAATGTTGGTAGAAAGCCCCAATCTTTGTCAATGGCTCATCATTACCCAACTGGGAATCATGAGATGGCTCCAATCTCTGACTCCACATAACCACAGGTTGGTTAGGATCTTGAGTAACCCTCTCAGCAAACCCAACCTCGAAATCCCTGTGGGAAAGCATAGTAGATAGAGTCTCCACAATCTTCCTACCAACCTCCGAGTAGCACAAGAGCCTCTAATGAGAGTACCCTCAGACACTCTGTATGAATCCTCTCACACATCTGCACTCTCAAGGAAATACTCCATGAATGACTCGGTGTAGTAGAAATTATACGTGGAAGCGTCAACTTGCTCCACCGCAACCCACAGCTGATCCCTCTGAAAATGTGGCATTGCCAACTGTCCCATGCTATCAACTATATGAGATAAAATAGATTCACTTCCAGCAAAAGGAATCAAATCAACATGAGAGCTTGATTCCACTGATACTCTTACCTCATCTGTACCTAATGCACCCACATCTTGAACAGATGTGTTTGCCACATCATCATGTTGCGCATCCCCAACCGTAGAAGCAAACTCACCACCAACCACCTCAATGTGCAACTGAACTGGATCTGGGGCTGGTGTGGACCATACATGCTCCAACTCCACGGTCACCTCCTCTAACTGGATTTGCGACTCCTAAAGAGCCCATTGAGTGCCCTCTAAAGCCTCAGAAGTCGCTGTGAGCTCCTGAGTAAGCTCACTCACCTCCTCTCTGTCCATCAGTGCCTCATATGTTGTACTCCCCCACTCAACTAGGTGATCTCAGTCGGCTACCATCTTTAAATAGTTCTGTCTCAAAATCTTGACAGCCTCACGCAAAGAGTGAATCTCTGTCAATGAAAGGTAACCACTGCTGGACTCATCTGTCATAGGAGTACCCCAACCATAAACAGCCAGCAACTGACGAGCGGCATCAAAATGCTCGAGAGTAGAAGAAATATCCCTCTCATCAACTCGCAACTGGCTGGTCACATAATGACTCTGCACAACAGGTCTCCTATGTACCACCTCAAATGCACTGTCCACACTATGAGAGGAAGCTGTAACCAACACACTCCCCTCAATATCACCCTCTCCCTGTGTACTTACATCTGAGTACACCTCTACAAACTGAGTACAGGCATCAGACACGTCCTCATCTAACCTCGAGGAAGCTGCTGCTGAATCTGACTCAACACAATCTCTAGCTACCTCGTCCTCTGCAACCATCTGACAGTCCAGATCCTGAGATACATCCACATGAGTCACTCGCGAAGTAACCCTCTCTCCCGAAATGGAAGCCCTGGCTGAAACAAACTCCTGCCACTCATAAGCTTCCCTGTCCTCATCTGTGGGTCCCTGTAACACAGAGTCCTGGAACTCACCATCACCAAATGACAACGCTGAATCAACGCCCAAGGTCAGATATAGAAAGCCAAAAACACTACAACACTCATCGTCCTCGCTCTCAACATCGGAGATATCTGCAATGCTAGTGTACACATCATCTATCGGCATCTCCTCTACTAACTCTGGCTACATACGCGACTCAATGTCGTCATGTGAATCAACTAAACTGTGGCATGAAACTATGTCGCCTAAATCAGCTGCAACACTCTCATCCTGAGTGTCATCACTAGAAAGCTCCATGCTCACATCCTCAACACAGGAATAAACCATTGTCTCCTGTACTGATCCCACACTGCGACTGCTTTCATAAATCTTCGAGCTGTCAGAGCTCATACGCTCCTCGCAATAATCACCCAACATCTCATAGGGGGTGTCATCTCCAATGCAACTTATAGCATCCTCAAAAGTGTCATCAGATGTGTATATACTATCAGCTCCCACATCTCCTGCTGAAATCTCATCTGCGGACACGTGTCTTTGCACACATGACTCAACGTCAAGCTATGCACCAATAATGCTAGAGCTCGAACTGTCATCAACTGACCCCACTGTAATGCCCAGATCACCAACCTCACCACAGGGAGACTCCGTAAGTGCCTCGGTCCTATCTGAGGAAGCAACTGCCTCCTGAACTAGAGCAACACTACTACAGCTAACATAAACATCTCCAATAATAACTCCCTCCATGAGAGAGTTTGAATACTCAGTGATAAATGCAACATCAGTTGACTCTGTACAATCCGTAGTGACTGCTCTGGGAGCCTCAACCTGGTGATCCTCAGCACTGCTGTCAACCAATGGCACTGAAACATCCACTGGTTCCGGTGCAATAAATCCATCATCAACACTGCGAATGGGAATAGCAGGTGCTGAACTAGATGTAGGAACATCAACATTATGGACTACTGTCGGAGAAAACTCCAGCCTTCTCCCCTGCAAACTAGATGTCGGCCTTCTAAAAGCAGAGACCATATATCTCGCTGCCCTATCTACTGTACTTGGATCCGACATCCTCTCTGCCAATCTCTGCTAATGCAATCTAAGTCTCTCCATGCTTTCTACCAAAGCATTTAATTCCGCTCTATTTCCTTTACTGCTATGACGACTTCCGGAACTAGATCTCCTGTATTTATCCATAGCTAGAAAAAAGAAGTGGTGGACACTTTTAAAATAACTTCATAAAATTAATGTATCCAGACCCCACAGGATGGCAGGAAGAAAGCTCTGATACCACTGTGAAGAACCGATGTGGCTCTTCTTGGATTTTTAATTATAATTTGAAAACAACTGCAACTATTTTTTTAAAAATACATTCATGCAAGGTAAATTCTGATACATATCCAGTAATTTCAATTATTAATTTTCAAAGCAATTACATTCAGAACTTGACAGTTTGAATTTGCAAACTTTTCGAACAAAATTATGTAATAAACAAGATTCTTTAAATTCAATTGCACCTGTGCTATGATAAACTTCTCTTTGTATGCAGTCACGGCCTCAGATCACATCCGCCACCTTGCTGAATTCCTCACGTCTCTTGTTCAATACCCCACGTGACTGTGCAAACAAAATGCGTTCCAAAGAGAGGACTCACAGCCCAGCTGGAAGTGAAAACGGGTTTGCAAAGCTGCCGCAAATTCCCTGATTCCACACGTGCTTGACTGATGGGTAGGCGTTAGCAGTTTTGATATATTTATTCTATGCCAAATGACATCTCCCAATACTATCATGAAACGCAGCCCAAGAATTAACACTTTGCAATGAAAACCGATAATCTTCTTATTTGCACAACTTTCGATAAATTGTAAATGAATAACCAGTCACCAACAATTAATCCAGAACTTGAATTGGATGGATTCACAATCACAATTCATTCAGCAAACTTGAACTCCAGGTTGAATCATTCACCAATTCGATATACAACAGCACCGAATTGAAATCTCAGAGATAATCTGCATGTAAAATTCACCATCATCAGAATAATGGCTCAAATTACAAAAGAGGAATCAGTCCTCGAAACCCTAGCCAGGTTTTGTCTTCCCAAATTCCAAGAAAAATAATGATTGCATAAGATAATGAAAAGTGCTTTTTCGAGTTGGTTATATAGCTTTTTCGGAAAAAACACTTTTTAATATTTTCACTTTATTGGCTTTTAAAAAATAATCTCACTTTATAACATTAAGTTATAAAGTCATAAGTTATTAAATTAAATCAAAATAATTTAATTTAATAACACATTAAAATATAAGCCACTGAACTGTCTGACTGCAATCAACGAACTTCTGACAAGGCACCAAGTCCAACTGCCCAGCTAGGAATAGGCACTGCCCTGCCAGAAATAGCCACTGCTAAAAATAGACTTACTATAAATAGTAAGTCTCTCAAACTGGAGATTCTCTGAAACTCGATCCTGAGATATCTGACGCTCCGTGCAGACACCCTGCTAATCTTGGCCATACCCAAAATACCACTTACTAAAAATAGTAAGTTGACCAAAACGATCCGAACGAAGAGTAGACCTGATAATCTGAACCTCCAGAATGGAATCCCAACACTGGCTCCACCATCTGACCCCCTCTGATCGCCTGATTAGCCTGTGAGGGTCGCCAAACCAAGCTAATCGCATAAGTCTACTAGAGGTTTGAGGCACAGGACATTGGAGGACATTCAATGACCTCTTGTTAATCACTAGTAATGGGGCTGTGAAATTGCATTAGTGACAAACTTATTTGTGCCAAAACAACTAAAGCCAAGATCAATTTCCAGGTGGCAGCAACAATTATCTTATGTCATTTGTGACAAGAGTGGCAACGATTTATAATGTTGGCTACATACACGACAACGAGGGCTTAGTGTTCAAGTTTTTTATTGCAAGTGATTGGATGTGTTTGTCCTCAATCATGATTGTTGATTTTTTGTGAGTGGATGTGTTTGTCCCCATTCACAAGATGGTATAAGTGATTGGAAGTGTTTGTCCCATGTCACATGAGTTGGTGATTATGATTGGATGTGTGTCCCAAATCATAATTTTTGTGAGCAAATGTGTATGTCCTTGTTCATAACCTTGATGTTGGATAGATGTGTTTATCCTTATAGTAGATGTGTTAGTCCCTATCCTCGGTTCCATGGGTAGATGTGTTTGTCCCTATCCTTGGATGAAAGTCCAGTAAGTGTGGTGAGGCTAGTTCTACTATTGCTTGTCATGAGTAGATGTGTTTGTCCCTATCCTTGGATGAAAGTCCAGTAAGTGTGGTGAGGCTAGTTCTACTATTGCTTGTCATGAGTAGATGTGTATGTCCCTACCCATACCTTACAATGAACTATTGAATGTGGGTTGGTCCACTATCCCCATTTGGAGAATAATGCAATATGGGGGGTGTTAGGAATATTGCATTATTAAGTTTTTAGGTTTGTTAATTATAATAGTTTAATGATAAAATAAAAGTGATTTATAATAAAAATTCACATAGCTATTCTACGTTTGAAAGTAATTAGTTGGGATTTTATTATGAGTTGTTTTAAGTTGTTAAAACAACTAACATATTTAGAGATTTGTTTTCTACGAAATAGGATATGAGAATCCTATATTAAATGTAATATGTAATGAATGAAAAATAAGTACGTGTTATTCTATGTTGACTTATTTGCAACTTCATTTGTCTAGAGATGATCATCTTTGCTAATAGAATTCCCTACATGAAAAGCAATGCCTCTAATGTGTCAAGGCTTGGACCAAAGCACACACATCTATTGTAACACTTGAATTTATTTTCCAAATTCATTTACCCTATGAAACCACCAAGTTTCCAGGACAGGGGAACACATTTTAGAAACGAATTTGTCTGAGGCCACTTTTGGGAATAACAAGGGATGGCTATATAAAAATTCATATTTTTTAAAATTTAGGGAGATTTCAAATATTCATATGATAACATTAATAAGGCATTCATCATAATGACATATACACTATAGAATCCTTAAAACACAACAATAGAGTTCACATGAGAGGGGAACAAATCAAATATTTAGTTGCTTACATAATTCACTATCAATGTGCATATGATATAAAATTAGAAAACAATAATACTGCACACATCAAAATACCCAAATGCTACAATTTTGCACTGCAAAATAACAAAATGATGAAGTAAAAAAAGCCAAAAACACAGTGATAGAAACTATGAGGCTGCCTCTAATTAGCATCTCCCAAAATTGTATCAAAATTAGAGTTTGACTTTGAGTCACTACCACTTTGAGTCACTGCCACCCTGAGTATGAGGGATTGGACCATCTAATGGAGCTATGACCAATCCGTTATGTGTCACCCCCTCATCAATTTGGGTGGCATCCTCGGGGTCAACATCTCACCATAAAGACGGAGTTTGCTGATACTATTAAAGTCTGATGATCCTAGAGTTGCAAAACAGTATGCACAGCCACCAACTTCTCTGCACATTTAGAGGTCAGCCTATTCCTCTTGATAGAGTGAATGACGTTGTATGTGGACCAATTCCTCTTTGCAGCAGAGAAATTAGAAGCCTCTAAAAGGAGGAAAATAGTGAGCATTCTCAACTTTGATGCATCTTTTCCTTGCCATGTTTACCATCCATAGGATCCCTTTGAGGTAATGTAGTGCTATCTATCTTCACCTCTAGTTTACGAAATGTTGGTCCATAGAGATTAGTAAATAAAGCCATTGTGTGCAAAATAAATTCCACTCCTCAATGGAATTTATCTTTCAAAGGGCCTTTATTAAACCTTCTTTCACCTCTTTGTCATCACAAGTAGGCAACCTACCAACTTTTGGTGCATACCATTTGGGATTGAGAACAAAGCCTTCCATATGAAGTGTGGTGTTCATAGTGTTCCATTGCCATATCATAATGGGTCTTAATGTGTTTCCCATATAATCTAAACTAGGATCCTTGTTACAAATTGTCTGCTTCATTTTCCAAGCATGCTATAAAATTTCTCATTGATCTCTCCAAGACTAGGATAGTTCATATTAGCATATGTAGTGACATCCACAATTGGTGAAATAAAGGAGAAAATGTATCCGCAAACAAAAATTTGGAAAAAGAAAAGTTAGAAACTTAAAAATTGAAATCATACTTTTAAAATAAATCAGCAATTAAATTAGAAATTTATTAATAAAATGAAATTTAGCAAGTTATTTAAAATAACAATTTTTAACCTCACATTGGACCACCAATCATCATTTAGATTTTTTGTTTGATGCATTTTCCTTCCATAGTCTCTGTAGTAGACCGTCTATTTCGTTCTGATTAACCATTATCAACTATAGTGCCTCCCGCACCCTAAGCACCCTCTCTATTTCGTTCTAAATTAACCATTATCAACTACAACGCCTCCTACACCCTAAGCACCCTCTCTAACAAAACAAAATAACTAGGATACCTAATCTCCACAAGTTTTGAGGAATTTCTTCCTTGAAAATGTTCCAAAGAGAGCAATGAGATGTGATGGTTGCAAATATACCTCTAAATATCTCTAGCTTCTATTAGCGCCTGTTGTACCCAATCTATCTTCCCTATGTCTTTCAATGCATGGACATAATAAGCAGTCTAATAGTTGTGCTTGTAAGCACCCTCCAACATCATGCCAACTAATTTGCACACATGTACCAAATTACTGACCACCTACACAACATTGGAGTTCCCTACCTCCTATATGGCATCTGTCAAAATATGAAATTGGAACCTACATCCTTGCATTTCCTAGAATAATCAATGGCTCTAAGAAAATATGAACCAGCTGAACATGTGACTATAACGTTGATAAGTGACTGTTGTCTAATATTGGTCCACTCATCATTGACAAAAGAGTAGCTCATCCTAATCCAACACTATCTATTGCCAAAATCACCTTGGAATAATCTTTGTAAAGGAGTATAGTGTGTAGTGTATGTTCTCTAGGTGGGTGAGTTAGGGACCAACAAAAGATACATCTTTGAACATTTGTTTGAAGTAAGGAGAACTTGCTAAATGGAATGGGATGGCATGGGCGTAGAAAATTTTGCCAATGGAGGAATTTGCCACATCTTGTGCATGCACATCGAACAAACTTCCAACTATACCTGGCTGCTCACTACTAATGGTATTCCTCTTACCTCTTGTGGAAATATGAAGATCACCACTAGCACTAGCACATATTCATAGTTGATTGTGCAGATTGTGTTGCACCTTAGACCTTGATTCCGCCTTCACATACAATCTATAACACTAGATCTTCTTGTCCTCTTTATGCCATCACAAACCTTCACCCTTCTTCTTGTATAGTTTAGTAGATGGCAATACACTCTTTTGTAGCTCTCTCTAAAATTCTCATTGCAAGTGTGATGCAACCAATTTCTAGTATCCACCAATTTTTTCTTTTTATCTTTGTCTAGGGCAGTCACAAATTGAAAAAATTCTTTAGAATCAAAGGGGCCTTTTGCATAATTTTTTAAAACTTTTGAAGGGCATTCAATTGGAATTTTTTGAGGCTGTGCCCCTTCACCCATACCCCTGCCACAACCTAGTGAATCCCCAAGCTGGTTTTCATTTCCTTCTTCCCTCTCATCATGCTCACTGCTCTCACTACTACTGCTCATGTCATTTTGTTTTGGAATTCAGAAAGAGGAAAAAATAAATAAATAATAAAAAAATTATAAATTTAATCTTGTAAACTTTGAAAAATATTGAGAAAAAAAGAACAAATGGAAGATTAACATCTCTTTAACTTCTCTTGTTGGTTGCTACCTTACAATGCTAGTTTTTCCTTTAGAACTTTCAAACCCTATTACTTTGTCTTTCTAACCTAAGTTACCGGATTCGGACCCTAGACCCTCGAACCGGGTCCGGATTCACGGACTGGTCCTTGTTGGATCTGCACCAGATTCTCGTACCCAAACCCGTCCTTGAACCCGAACCGGTAACTTAGTTTCTAACTTGGCTGCAATTTTTTTTCATCTAAAAATGAACAAATGCTACATATGGAGTGTTCTATTCTAAGTTTCCGGTTCGGGTTCGGGGATGGGTTCGGATATGAGAACTCGGTACATGGGTATGTGAAATTTGTTTTTTGAATTTTTGTACGTATGGGTACGTGTGTGTGTGTAAATATATATGCATTATATATACAAAAAATAAAAGAAATATGCAAAATTGTAAAACTAAATCATTTCATAGTATGATACTTGATCATTGATCAATGCCAAATGCCAAAGATAAATATTAAATACCAATTGATAGTTGAAAAATATTTGAATAAGCCATATCATGTACCCAGCAAGTACCCAATGAAGTACCAGTACCGAGTGCATACCCGAACCTGGTTTGGGGCCAATTGGTACGAACTTGGTAACTTAGGTTATATTTGCTATGCTAGGGTTATTATAGTCGAGGGGGCCCACAATGAACAATTAAAATTGATTTTTTTAAAATGTGGTTTTCTATTAAATTGCCACTAAAGTGTGGGGATGGCCAACCGTCCCCAAGATAGTCATTAAGCGTCCCCAACATGTCCTAGAGACGGATGATATCATCTCCTTTTTGTCTTGCCATCTGGTAAACATTTTAGGGAAAAAATTCAATTTTTGGGGACGGCAGAGAAACATCCCTAAGTCTTCCTCACATCCCTAGAATGTCTCCCCGTGGATGCATAAGAAAAATGCCAGGGACATGTCCACATGTACCCTTGTATTTACCTTTTCATGATTAATTTCGCAAATCTTATTAATTTCTTCAAGGAAAATGTGTCTCTTGTGGCAGACGTTGAAAGGAGCCTAAAGTAGGAGTAGAAAGTATTTCTCTTTCTTGAGATGATGAACAAAATGTGTGTTTTGTTCACCTTGATACTGGAAGTTATCGAACTAGAATGCTTGCTATGAATGGGTATGTCAAAAAAAACTCAATCCTTGATATGCCAGCCAGTAGCTGTTTTATTATGAGATTACAACAAATTATGCCATTTTTACTATGTGCAAGTGATGCTAGGATGTAGAAGGCACAATGGTGCTAGAATCACTTTGTGGGCATGAGTAAGTCAGTAGAAACTAAAAATGTTAATTAGCAGGTACAAGAAGAGACATGGTTTTTGATCTCAATGAGGAAATTAAAGAAATTAAAAATATTTATTTACACTAAAACCAGAAGATTCATAAAATTTCAAAAGAAGGGAGAATAATGTAGAAAATTGATAAATTTTTTTAGGGGTATATTGCAGGATTCAGGGATCTCTCTTAACTGCTTCACAACAAAAAATCATATTCAATTTTATTGGCAGTGCATTTTAGATTTCAGTTCTAAATTTAAGGGAGAGTGAGTTACATGTTCTGAAAATAGTATAGGACTTTATATAAGAGTTATATACAGTTGCATGTTCTAAAAATAGTAGAGGATTTAATGTTTTGATTTATAGAATTACTCTATTACCGGCTTGAACTCTAGATGAGCCCTAACAGTTCTCCACTGGGTTTTGATCCTGCTAAGGGTCCGGTCTGTATTCAGCTTATATCCAGCACCAGCCTGGCCATTCTAGATGTGCTGAACCCTGGGCAAATGCAGGGAGAAACTGCAGAATTACAGAAAGAAAGAAAGAAAAAATTGCACTTAGAGAAAGCAATATATATATTTTTTAAAGTATCTAACCTTAGAAGTGCATTTTTAAGGGATTTGAAGCTCTGTCAAAAGTGTTAGATTTATGAAAAATGGCATGCACCCTAAAGTCCCTAACACCTATGTTTCAAAGGCTTTTTAATTTGGGCGTGGTGGTGGGGCCCTGCCCCTTGAACTTGTCTTGTATCATGACAAGGAATGCACCAGGGGCACTGCCCTGAAGCTCTCAACCCCATGAGGGCCTCTGCCCCTTGACCCTATTAGGGGCTGCCACTGCCAGACGCCTTTTGGGTTTTAAAAGGTTAAAAAATGAAAATGATCTTGGGCTGTACTGGATGGAAAAGAATCACTTTCCCAGAATGTTTCCAATTAAATCTATAGTATTCAAATTCCATTTATACTTTTGGTTTACTGGGTCAATCCCCATTCCAAGTAATGCTACCATGACATAAACCATTTTGATTTAACTTCTTGTATGATTTGACAATTGACATTCAATTATCAATTTTCAGCTGTATTCTCAATTCTATTTCTAATTTCGAACATTAAACAAGTACTATTCACCTGAGTCATAATTCTGGATAGTGTGAATTGTACTGCTGAAAAAGATATTGTTAATGTTTTATGGATTTTTTTAGGGTGATAGGCAGGTGAAAACTAACTCATCCATTTGGGTGAGTTTGAGTATGTCTTATATAAACTGCTCCTACAATAATTTTAATCTGCTATATTGAATTTTTTACGTTAATCTGCTGCTAACTCTAACTCAAAACTGGTTATATTAATCTGCCATATTGAGGTGTGTTCTAAAGCTTTTATGATTAGTGTAATATAGTGTAAACTTTTATCATATGATGTGTATTAGAAATAAATTGAGTTCCAGATGAATAATAGACCACATGTTAGGATCATTATTTTTTTAACATTTTTTCTTTTCCGAGTAAAAAGTGATGTTATTGAAGAACAGTTTAGTTGTGGATTCACATGTAAGGCTTCATGCCTGTGTTGCTTTGCTTCATGCTGGAGCTTAATTTGCAGGTCTGATGGATATTTAAAGGAGCCCAATCAAAATACATTGGAGGTAGAGCAGGGCTTTAGCAGAACCCGTGTGTCCTTGGTCATTGTATTTGATAGCTTCTCATGCCTCTACAAACATGTACGATATGATGAAAGTAGAGCCTTTCTGATTATAAAATTTATTTATTTCAGATGCTTCACTTGTCTTCTGAATGCTGTTGTTAGAGGCTGTGATGGAGCTATATCACAATGCACACTCTGTACATCAGCATGTTTCCTGCAATGAGCCAGACATTTCCACCTGAACAAATTCTATGCAGACAAAGCGGCCACAGTATGTAATACCCTTCAAGTATTTTGAAATATGGGAAATCATTAAATTTTGAGGTTAAAAATTCAACTTTCGTCCACTCACTTTCCATGTCTGTTTAGTATTCCTTTTATCTTTGTTTTAAGTTGCCGGTTTGGGTTTGGGAATCTGTTTAGCAGTTCCGTTAAATTTCTTTTTTAGTTTGGGTTTGTTACGAAAAAAAATGTAAAAATCATATATATTTGTTTATTTTTATTTTATAAGTTAAGTACTTAAACAACAGAAATAAAAATGCATAATTTTGATTGTAATAATGTTAAAAGTTTCGTTAATGACTTAGAAAAGATTAACTATGTGAACAGATTTTGATTTTGGTTTATGTCTGGCGTAAACTAGGAACAAACCAGAACCCAGGTCTGCAGAGAAGAACCTGGTAACTTAGTTTTTCTCCCCCAAGCGTCCATTTGCCTTACACTTGGCTAGAGAAAGATTGTGGAGCAGTGGTTTCTTAGAAGGGAGGTTTCTTGAGGAGTCTAGCGATGGGGATGAAAGATTATTCCACTTGCTAGAGAATTTTGCCAGCGTCTATCTAGCCATCAGAAACCTAAATCTTACCAAGAACTTTTGGGTGTCATTGTTACTGCAGAAAAGTGCATACTTATCTCATACTTTTCTGCCACTTTGCTTAGTGTCCTAATTGCACGATCTTAAGCACTTAAAATGGACACTTGTCAACGCTAATCCTTGTTCCATTCATTACATACAAGCCACATGCATCCCAATCCTTGCTTTGAGCATTGTCCTACATGGGACTATTCACATGGTGCATGACACTGTTTTGATCAGCTCTTTCAAAATTGAAAATTTCCACTTCCAAGTCAACCTTCCCAAAGTGTGGTTGTTAACTAGTTTGCCCATGTGCCAAATGTCTCAAGCTGTGTGTCTAGGAACATACATTTGAGAACATCTCCTAGATCATAAGGATCATCTATTGTTGGCATCAAGCATTCACATTTAGAACACTCAATCAATTACATTAGTTTGTCTCAACAAAATTTGTTACGTTAACATTTGCATATTTTCTTGACATGTTTTTTCCTTTGTTCAACTAAAAAGGGGTTTAAATGCTATCAAGGAAGTTGGTGATCTTCCCTTTATCCTACAGTAGGTCTCACTATGCTTTTCAATACAACTCATTGATCATTAGACAATTATAGATGAGGCAAGTACATTTCAAAGAGGTCAATCTTAAACAAGGTTGCAACAATTAGACTAGGTTGCATGGCACAACCTAGTCCAAGTGTAGGTCGCCCAATGTGGTTCTATGCTTGGTAGTGAAAATTTTGAAGCATCTCTATCTCAAGTCCTTGATCTTTGTTTTGTATATATATCACATATTCTAGTATTTTGTCCCAACATATCAATTGATTGACAAGGTTGAATTTGACATCATACCACAAATCAAGTAAACTCCTTATTCTTTCTCAATTATTTCATTTCTTAGTCTCAGTTTCTCAATTCTTAGAATTTTATTTGAATCCAAGCTCCTTATGTTTCTAGGTATAATTAAATTAACATTAGACCTTTATATCACATAGTGCAAAAAACATTGTTTTTGATGATCTACAACTGATTGAATATCTAGATGAACTGAAGGAACAATGATTAGAGATCATTGAGCTACTAAAGTGATATGTAAGATGATTAAATCAATCAATATGTTGTCATTGATGTCAACTAGTTTTGACAGTACTTATCATGATAGTTGCAAACATCTGAACATCTGTAGAAGGAAAAAAAGATGAAGAACTGAGATATCTATATAAGGAATAGATGGATATGACAGATAGGGATAAGGTAAACATTGGGTAACTTAATTGATGAATCTATGACTTTATATTGTTGGCTTGAGCATGTTACATTAATATATTATGAAGAAGAGATTTGAATTGAACAAGTTCAATGTGGTCGGTAATTGAAGACTTCTGTATACACCGAGCCAGTGCAATGTATACCGAGTGATAGTAATAATTGAGTTAGTTATCACTGACGTATTTCAGTATTAACCGAGTATGGATGAAAATATTAAATGCTAAGAACATCGACTAAAATTGATGAGCTACATATTGTTATGATTTCGAGGTTAAGGATGAAGTTAGTTACGAGATCCACGACTGACATAATTCAGAGATGATCTAAAGGATGAGATTGAAACGTGTTAAAGACACATTTGCCGAGGAAGGTTTAAGCGGCAAAATGACGAAGGAGATTATGAGGCAAAATCTGATGGCTGATATGAAAACGGTTTATTTGTCTATTTAAGAGATATGCGTTTTATTGTTGAAACATGCTGGACAAAAAGGAGACTGCAGAGATTTCACGAGAAGATTTTATTCATGCATTCGTGATCAAACTGGTTACAGAAAGAACCGAGCTGCAGACATTACCGAGCATCGGAGAACTATTTACCGAGTGAAAGTAAGTTGAAAAATATTGAGGAAGTGCATTGATTAATGATCAGAGAATTTTATGAGCATAGCATAGATCTGAATATTTGCAATTGAATTGTATTTGAATCAGATTAGTACTGTATCAGTTTAACCATTGATTCAGAAAATCTCTTAACCTAGTGGACTTAATAGTCTTATTGTACTATCCTATGACATTCATTGAATGTAAAGTGTTATCTTGTTGACCCCATAGTGAATGCTAGTCAAAAGTTAACTGTTAGTGAGTCCTCTAACCAGGTCACACCTAACAGTGTGCATTGTACCCTTTAACAGGGTTGGCTCTTTATCGAGCTCACTTCAGAAGAGTGAATTATTTCGGGTTACCGGTCCCAGGTGGTTTTTCCCTTAGCAGGGTTTTCACGTTAAATCATTGTGTTATGTGTTATGTGTTATTTGTTATGATTGTTTTGCTATCATACTTTACATACTGCATAGTTGATTTAGTCGGTAATCACAGTTTGGATAATTACTAGTATTCGGTAAAGTGAATAGACATATTGATATTTTATGTTACTGAGCTCCATAAATTATTGAAATTGTTTGGTAAGGTACATCTGGGAGTTTGAGACTGTAGGATAACTGATTCACCCTCCCTCTCAGTTATTTTAACAATTGGTATTAGAGCGTATTGGTTGCTTGGAAGAAAGTTTTAAGGACTTGAGCAGAAAGATGACAAGATGTATAAGAGGGAAGTGCCTAAGCTAAACAAAGATAACTTCTCCACATGGAAAAGCCGAATGAGGCTTCACATATCTGGAATCGGAGAATCTGCTATACATTTACTAGACAATGGCTATTTACAACCGAATGTTGGATCTTTGACTCTTGATCAGTTGAGAGATAGACATGAACACAATATTACTATGATAGATATTGTTGCTGCTCTATCCGATCCTGAATTTGAGGATGTCAAGGATTGCACTATAGCGAAGCAAATGTGGGATAAACTTGCTCTAGTTTATGGTGGTGATGTGAATGTAATGAGAGCCAGAGCTGAAAGCTTGAGAGGCGGATTTGATGACATGAAGATGAAAGAAGGTGAGAATATCACACAATACTCAAACTGAATAAAAGAGGCAGTCAATGCTATCCGAGGAGGAGGAGGTACTATTGATGAAGACACCGTGGTAAGTAAGATATTGAGAACCTTGTTGCCTACCTATGCAATCAGAATATCTGCTATTCATGAAATGAGGTTTGCACCTAATAGCACTCTTACTCTTGATAGTCTGATTGGAAAGTTAACTACTTTTGAGCTGAATAATTATGACAATAGTGTTGTACCGAGTGTTGAGTCTAGTTTTATGTCATCTCTTAAGATTGGTAAATCTAGCAGTAAGCATAATATAAAGAATAAAAGTGACAGTGACAACGAAGATGAGCTTGATGAGATTGAAGCACTTATGGCCCAGAAACTTCAAAAAGGTAAAGGAAGGTATAAGGGAAAGTTACCTTTAGCTTGTTTTAACTGTAAAAAGATTGGTCATATTGCTGCTAGATGTCCTAACAGGAAAGAGGAAGATAAAGACAATGACCGATCTGGTGATGGAAAGTTTGGTAGAAGGAATAACATAGAAAATCGACACTACAACAATGACAACCGAGATTACAAAGACAAAGGCAAAAAGACATGTTACCTTGTAGGAGAAAATGAAGATGACACCGACACGGACACTGCTGATGAAATTGAAGTGGTATTTGTTGCAATGAAAGATGATTCAGAAGAAGAGGAAAGGTATGTAGAAACAACCCTTATTTATAAAGTTAGTAAGAATGATACTTGGATCATTGATAGTGGCTGTACACATCACATGACTGGTGATGAAGATAAGTTTGAACATCTTGAGCATTATAATGGAGGATATGTGAAAATGGGAAATGATGCACCTTGTTAAGTGAAAGGAAAAGGGTCTATCTTATTGAATGATAGAATTAGATGTGATAATGCATACTGAGTAAAATGACTTAACTACAATTGTTGAGTGTAGCACAATTGAATAACTCAGGTCACCGAGTTGCATTTGAAAGCAAGAAGGTGAAAATCTATGATGAAAATGGAAAGCTTGTCGGTACTGGAGGACAATCAAAAGGTAATTTATTCTATCTTGACAATGCTGAAACTTTTTGTTTACTGGTGAAGAATGAAGATGTATGGTTATGGCATAAGAGGCTATGTCATGTAAACTTTGATAACATGATTAAGATCAGTAGAAAGAGAAAAGTTAGAGGATTACCGAGTCTAATAAAACCCGATCATATTATGTGCCATCCATGTCAGAAAGGAAAGATGACCAAATTTAGTTTTAAAAGTAAAGACTATTCATCTAAAGGTATTTTGTAGTTGGTACACACCGACTTATGTGGTCCAATGAGAACTGAAAGCTACTATGGTGACAAATATTTTATTTTATTTGTTGATGATATAATCTTTGGTGGACATGATTTGATTTTCAAATCTTTTGCTGATGAAATGAGAAAGAAATTTGAGATGTCAATGTTTGGAGAGATTAAATTATTTCTAGGCTTGCAGATTATACAATAGAATGATGAGATTTTCATCACTCAATCAAAATACATTAAAGAAGTGTTAAAAACTTTTGGCATGGAAGATTCAAAACCGGTAGGAACACCGATGGTAACTAGATGTAAGTTGACAAAGGATGATGAATCTACAAAAGTAAATCAGACACTGTACAAATCTATGATTGGAAAACTGATGTATGTGGTACACAGTAGGCCTAATATAGCACATGCAGTTGGGATTGTGGCAAGATTTTTTGCCAATTCTAAAGATTCACATATGGTTGCAGTTAAAATTTTTTTGACATACTTGAAGAAGACAGAAGACTATGGTTTATGGTACACAATGGAAGGCAAATTTGAACTCCGAGTTTATACGGATGTAGATTGGGCTGGAAATATTGATGACCGGAAGAGCACAATCGGTGGAGCATTCTTTTTAGGAGAAAGGCTTGTGACTTGGATAAGCAAGAAACAAGCATGCATTTCTCAGTCTACTACTGAAGCAGAGTATGTTGTTGTTGCAACAAATTGTTCAAATATTGCTTGGATTAAACAAGTGTTGGAATGAATGAATGAGGTAATCACTGACCTGGTGATTATATATTGTGACAACACTAGTGCTATAAATATTTCCAAGAATCCTGTGATGCATTAAAAAACAAAGCATATATCTATTAAGTATCACTACTTAAAGGTACAAGTTCAAGAGAGGCAAAGGAAACTGAAATTTGTAACATTTAAAGAACAACTTGCTGATATTTTTACCAAACCCTTACCGAAGGACACATTTGAGTATTTGAGGATTAGACTAGGGGTTCGTCCCCTGTCTATCGGTCACTAAGGTGATCAAGAGGCTGCATCAACTTATACTTTATTAGAAGATCATTCATGTTGATGCACATAGCTCACACTTTAGTTTTTCTAAGGTTGTGAAAGATTGTAGAAGTTGAAACAAGAATTTGTTTATCAGTACATGAAGGTACTTGATCTGGACCGAACAACAGAAAATTACTTGGCTGCTGAAGAGCTGTTTTATTTTCTTTAGCATTGTTGTTAGAGGGAGAGAGATTGAATATGAAAAATCAGTTAGTGAGAACACAAACAAGGAAGAGAGACCTCATATTGGAATATCTGTTGTTGAGAACATATATGCGAGAAAGAATCTAAGAACTGAAAAAGATCAAATCCGCAGAGAGAGTTTGCATGGAATTCTTTTTTTGTTTTGTAGTGATTAAACATATTAAATATCAAGCTAGGGAGAGCTTACCGAGCTACAACATTTACTTATATAGTTGTAGAATACATGTTTGGTATGTCTATGACATTTTTATATTGCTTGTGTTGCCATCAATGCCAAAGAGAGAGATTGATGATCTACAACTGATTGAATATCTAGATGAACTGAAGGAACAATTATTAGAGATCACCGAGCTACTAAAGTGATATGTAAGATGATTAAATCAGTCAATATGTTGTCATTGATGTCAACTAGTTTTGACAGTATTTATCATGATAGTTACACACATCTGAACATCTGTAGAAGGAAGAAAAGATGAAGAACTGAGATATCTACATAAGGAAAAGATGGAGATGATAGATTAGGATAAGGTAAACATTGGGTAACTTATTGACGAGTCTATGGCTTTATATTGTTGACTTGAGCGTGTTACATTAATCTATTATGAAGAAGAGATTTGAATTGAACAAGTTCAATGTGGTCGGTAATTGAAGACTTCTGTATGCACCAAGCCAATGCAATGTATACCGAGTGATAGTAATAACCGAGTTAGTTATCACCGACGTATTTCAGTATTAACCGAGTATGGATGAAAACATTAAATGCTAAGAACAACCAATTGAAATTGATGAGTTGGATATTGTTATCATTTTGAGGTTAAGGATGAAGTTAGTTATGAGATCCACGACTAACATAATTCATAGATGATCTAAAGGATGAGATTGAAACGTGTTAAAGACACATCTGTCGAGGAAGGTTTAAGCAGCAAAATGGACGAAGGAGATTATGAGGCAAAATCTGATGGCTGATATAAAAATGGTTGACTTGTCTATTTAAGAGATATGAGTTTCATTGTTGAAACATGCCGAACAAAAAGGAGACTGCAGAGATTTCGCGTGAAGATTTTATTCATGCATTCCTGATCAAACTGGTTACCGAAAGAACCAAGCTGTAGACATTACCGAGCGCCAGAGAACTATTTATCGAGTGAAAGTAAGTTGAGAAATATTGAGGAAGTGAATTGATTAATGATCAGAGGATTTTATGAGCATAGCATAGATCTGAATATTTGCAATTGAGTTGTATTTGAATCAGATCAATACTGTATCAGTTTAACCATTGAGTCAGAAAATCTCTTAACCGAGTGGATTTAACAGTCTTATTGTACTATCCTATGACATTCATTGAATGTAAAGTGTTATTTTGTTGACCCCATAGTGAATGCTGGTCAAAAGTTAATTGTTAGTGATAAATCCTCTAACTAGGTCATACCTAACAGTGTGCATTGTAACCTTTAACAGGGTTGGCTATTTACCAAGCTCACTTCAGAAGAGTGAATTATTTTGGGTTACTGGTCCCAGGTGGTTTTTCCCTTAGCATGGTTTCCACGTTAAATCATTGTGTTATGTGTTATTTGTTATGATTGTTTTTCTACCATACTTTACATACTGCATAGTTGATTTAGTCGGTAATCACAGTTTGGATAATTACTGGTATTCGGTAAAGTGAACAGACATATTGATATTTTATGTTATCGAGTTGCATAAATTGTTGAAATTATTTTGTAAGCTACATCTGAGAGTTTGGGACTGTAGGATAACTGATCTAACCGATTCACCCATCCTCTCAGTTATTCTAACAGTTTTGACTCAAATAAAGTAAAACAATAACTTCCATGCCTCTTATGGAATTTTATTTTATTTTTTCATATGTTCTTTTTAGTTTGGCTTGTAGTTGATGTTTGTTTGTTAATTTTTATTTTCCTAAGAAGCTCCTAATATCCTTAGACACCCTTCTAACAAAGTGTTACAATCAAGATTCACCTTACCACTATAACCAACTCTCTTCCTTACCTCTTAAGAGGATAATATGTATTCCAATGAAGTAGGATATTATGACTTCAAGGCTTTGATTGAGAATGTTGAAAATCAAAAGAAACATGAGTTTGTGGACAAACTAAAATCTTTACATAATTAGATCACTTCAATAAGATAATGATATGCCTATTTCGTTTGTCATTGATGCTTTACTGAAATAATTATCACTAAATGACAAAACATAAATACAACTAAAGCTATAGGTAAGACTTTGAAGAAAAATAATCTCCACTTTTGGTGGACTTCGTCTTCCAACCCTAGGTTCTATCCATCATTTAGTTATCCATATTTTACTTATGAGCTTCCAATATCTTTCCCAAACGCTTACTCATTGTTTAGCATTTCTTTCTCAAACCTTGGATTCTATTCATAATTTTCCTTCCCATAGTTTTTCTATCAACTTCCAACTAACACCTCCCCAACAATTGTCAACACTGATCATATTTCTATTGCAATGTGCTTTCCTTTCATATCCCTCTTCCTACCACATTTGTAGCTACACCTTATTATATCCCTATAACTCAATCTAACCATATCACCCCTATCTCAAACCATACACAAACCAACCCCCTACCATCCACTTTGACCATAAATATTTCCATAATTTCCTCAACTCCTTTCTTCACCACATATATTATCATTGTTACTTATGCACCACCACCCATCATTTCCCATTAGTTGAACACCATCATGAGTGAGTTGAGGACATGAAAATGCGTGTCAATGATCTGCACAACACATTGGTTGTCAATAAGGTTAAAATTTACATCATGTTTGAAATCATATAGAGTCCTTATTCATTGTTAGTTATTTCATTTCTCAACTTTGGTTATTTAAATCTCAACATTTTAATTCAGTTGGAACTTCTTATATTGTGAAGTTTAATTAGATTAATATTAGACCTTGGATCACATGTTGAAGGAAGCATTTTCTATTTTAGTCTCAACTTCTTATGTTTGTAAGTTTGATTGGATTAGAATCATATTTTTAAATCACACACTAGAGAAATTCTTAAGCTATTTTATAGTACCATTCCACTCTTACTACAATAAAATTGTAACCTTTTGTGAGATCAATCCTTACATTTTAAAAAAAAATTTCCTTAAAGAATATGTTATATATCCTCCTAAAGAACACAATCAAAATTCCATCACAATTTTGAATCATAATTACCTATTTCTATATTTAGAAGTGTAAATAAAATATTATATACTAACAATGGAGTTTAACTAGTTCTATATTCAAATGGTTTAACATTAACTAGTTTTATTCTTTTAGTTGTTAAGTAGAACTTTCTCTTAAAAATATGGAACTTATGCATGTTGTGGGTGTTTTGGTTGTTTTTTTATTGAGTTCAACAACCTAGCAAGGGGGTTGACCCTTACACAACCACAACCTAAGGGTTGTCAAGAGATCAACAACACAATAAAAAAGGTGTTGGATGTTACAAGTCAAGGCCACAAAGGGTACACTGTTTGGTGGATTTATTAGCATTCCTTAAAAAGGTCATTTAGAACATGGGGCCACGACCGACCACTTATAGTACAGAGGCCAAAAGAGGCCATTAACATCAAACAACCAACAACCCAACGAGTGGGGCAAATGAATAGAGAGATTTTGAAAGGCTCCCTAAGCCTTTACAATGAGTAGGAAAATGGTATTCAAAACCAACTTGTAGTAAAAAAATCACTCCAATGGTAGATCCATTTGCATCTACAGACCTCCTTATAATACATTGGCCAAAAAAGGCCATTAACAATACATATCCAACAACCCATAGAATGCGGCATGCTCACAAGAGGGTTATGAAAGGCTTCCCAAGCCTTCACATTAATAAGGAAAATGGTATCCAATACCATATTGTAAAAACCAACATCATCTCGACAACAAGTCCACCCCTCCTCAGTGAAATTCCTTTCCACTTCAACAGAAAAGGATCCCACCTCAATAGGAACAGAAAAGGAAGATTTTGATAGAAAGAAGAGCCTCCAACGAAACCAAACCTTGTCCAAGAAACAAAAAAAAAAGAAGACCGCATAAAGTTACAAGCAACCTCTTTCACGAAGCAAGCCTCCATGTCCACAAGGGACACTTCCTCCTCCATAAGAATTGTGGAAGAGGAAGAAGAAAACATAATGTACCAAGCCCTCACTATGGCCATCTGAACACACCCCAACTCATCATGGACAAGAACAACCCCAAAACATGCACCAATCCTTAACTAAAAACCATGACGTGCCCTTGAAAACTATCAACAGACAACTAGCCACCATAAAAAAACAAGACCACTATCCTTACCAGCTAAAATGGATAGTCCAAATGAAAAGAAAAAAATAGATAAAAACTTAGTACTGGAAACCGAAGAAGGCACTATCCTTAAACTCACATCAAAGAGATGAAGCATTCACCAGGAGCCACCAATAGGGCCCAATAGGCCTTGTCTAGAGCATACCACCACTACAACCAACCACACCTCTGGTTACCACCAAACATGATATCCAATATCCTCCAAGGACACTATAGACATGAGCTAACTCCACACAAAGAAAACCCCCACAAGCGGGAACACAACCCCAATGCAAGCCTTGAAGAGGAACATCTAGCATAACGCTACATGCAAGCCACTAAGAGGAAGAACAAGGGACAAACACCCTCGTCAAACAACAAGGAGACAAAGGTCGAGACCTTAAACAAGCCTTTAGCAGTAATTGAGAAGACTCCTTGAGCAAAAGACCAAGGAAATGGCTCAAACAAGGACCACCATAGACCCAAATACCTCCATATAGTAGTCGATACAAGGACCCAAAAAGTCCACCAAACCACCATACAAACCACAAAGTCACTCCAAGTCACCAAGACAAAAGGAGACAATACCATTCTATACTAAAACAATAGTCTCCAGATCAACCATCATGCAAGACAAAAAAGAGAAAAGTCGAGCCATGACAATCCCCCCCAAGGCACTAAGAAGAAGCCAATAGGAGCAACAAGAAGAGGTTAAGAGCAAAAATAAGAACACAAAACAACCTCTCAAGATCAATAGAGCCAAGATAGTAAAGGGCATAGCCCAAGATCCCACAACTTCAAACACCAGAATGATCGATTCTCCAATAAACTAAGAAACCACCGCTACTTTGGACCCTAGAAAGAATATGCTAGAGAAAAATTGTGACTCCCAAAACTAGGGAATTCCAACTAAACATTGATGGAGAGGTCCTTAAAGCATGCTGCCATCGAGTAGTGGCAGGTGATAGGGCACCCTCAGAGAAGATTCTTTTCAAACAAGAAGCCCCATGGCATTGGAGAAAACACAAGCCATGCATGGCTCCAGTAGGGACTGAGCCTTTGAAAGAAGTGTGGCTCAAACCAATCTCCATCAAGAGAACAACTAGTAATAGAAAACTAAAGAAGCACAAAATAATCACAACCATCAACAAGTAGAAGGCAAAAAAAACCCTACCCAAGGAAGCAACATAACCAGAGAGACCCTTCTTGTAAGGCACTCTGCCACCTCTATAGAAGAAGGTAAAACTGCACAAGAATCGCTCCAAACCCAAGAAAATGACACAAGGTATTGCATAAACTACCACCAAATAGGGTAGTCGACTGAAACCACAGTGAAATTGGCTGCACAACAACTCCCTTGTAATATAACAAACTCAATAGTAGAGGCATACCACCGCACTAAAGTAGGATACATCAACTACAAATAGCTCTAGAAAGATAACCTAGATAGAAGGAAATATTGCCTCCATATGGAGCCATGTCTAGAACTAGAATAACTTTGAAACACCCCGCAAAGAAACAAAGTGAAAACCTTCATCTGCAATAAGAACAGACAACTCCAAGTATTCTCCCATCATCTTCCTTACCCACCTAAGAATCCCCCTTTGCATCAAGGTTTAAATCCCCCTTGGTCCATTTCCTACGTGCACGCCCCATTATTTTTTTTGGATAATTTTTTTTTAACCTTGGTTGTTGGGTCTTTTGGTCGTTGTTGATGAAAATTAAAAGTATTACAATTAATGTTTAAAGAGGAATAAATTATACAAACAAAAGTTTGTATGGGTAAGTAATAATTTGTACGCTAAAAACAACATAAACCAATTAATTAGTAACTATTACAACAATTAGTAACCTCTTCTTAGCCCTCTTTGTCAACTCTTCCTCCATATCATGGTCCAAATTTTTTAGTTGATCAATCTCCTCCTCCTCCTCCTCTTCTTCTTCTTCTTCTTCTTCTTCTTCTTCTTCTTCTTCTTCTTCCTGGTATCAACTATTTGAGTAGTGCCCAAGGTATTAGTTGTAGGGGGTACCTGTTGTGTAGTAGTAGTATCTTGACTACTTTGTTCCCTTGTTCTGGTATTGTCTCCTTATGTGTCCTTATCAGTTTCCTTTTCCCGTTCTTTTTCCTGATGCTGCTCAACTTGTTTGTTTTGAGTGTCCTATTTATCAATGTCCTTGGATTGGTTTGTGGTCTCATTTACTTATTTTTTTCCTTGTTCTTTTTTATTTCATCAACTTTGTTTACTTTAGTATCAGCTGCATCCTTATCAATCTCAACAGGATTCACTTCCAGTGGTGTTTGGAGTGGTGTATCTTCAGCTTCATCTCCAATCATGGAAGAATTAGGAGTATCAGTTATGTCATCTTCATCATCTACTGATTCCTTTGTTAGGTCAATGTGTGTAGCAATATTTGAAACACTTCCTAACATACCTCCTATTAGCTCTTGCACAATAAAGGAGTCATCTCCTTGAGATGTATTAGTAGTATCTTGCACAAGTGGTTGGTCTAAATTGAATATCCTTCTCCAAATCATTATTGATTCATCTTCAACTTCTTTCTCTTTTCTAGTTAATAACTTTCCAGTCCTGTTACCAATACTGAATGTACCTTTGTATTTTTCAAGTTCTTCATTCATTTCTTTTACTCTCAAATGTGGCATAAATACATGAGAGTTATCTCCCTTACTTTCTTTTCAATTTTAACTGCAGCTTCCCATCTAATGATGGCTTCAAACAATTCATCAGGTATATGACCTTTAAGATGATTTGGATCTCTAATGAATTTATGAAAATGAAATATAATTGCATCTTCAATGATTTTCTTATCTTCATCAGATAACCTAGCAAACTTAAAGTTATTGATGTTGTCGATCATTCCCTGTTCTCTAATTACTTGTGCAACTTCTGTTGCAGTCTTAGAAATATTGAACCTTATTTTCCCAGACTTACCTAAGTTTGTAATCTCGTTATCAGAATCTGTTTTCTCATTGTCTCCTTTTGTCTTCTACTTCTTTTTGCTCAGAGAGGCCTTAGTCTGTCCTCTAGTTTTTCTCTTCTCATAGGTTTTTGTTTTTATAGGTTGGGATATCTCCAATGGCTTAGGGTTAGAGGATTGACCTCCCTCAATTTCTTCCACTTCAGTTTCCTTCATTGATGGTAGTTCCGGTGTTTTGGTTTCTAACTTCTTTGGCTTCCTCTTTGCATAAGACTCTGGAATTTTCTTCACCTCACTAGTGGAACCGATACCTTCTCCTATTCCAAATTTTTCTTCCAATTGATTTATAATTTTCTTCACTTTCCTCTCCACTCTAGGTTTTTTGAGTTCTAGGGTTATTCTTAGGAAAGGTTTGAAACAGGTAGGGAAGCGATCTCGAACTAAAGATAAGACCATTACAAGAAGAATTGTGTTGACATCCATTGTAGGTAACACTATGCCCCAAAATAGACAAATATCTTCAATTTCATCTCGGATTGGTTTTAGTAGGAAAACAATATCACAATATGTTAAGAGGAGAATGCCTTTTGGATGATAGCACCTTGGAAGACAATTGGGCAATCATGTGTAGAGCTCCTTGTTCTAATAGGATTGATGAGGGAATAAAAAATTTGGTCACATTATTTTGGAATGATAATACTCGTCCTCCATCAAATAGTAGAGATGTTATTAGACATAAAATTATAGCTAATCAATAAGAACATCATACAAAACATTGGTTGGACACAATACAACATGAAATATGTGTCATTTTGTAGTTCAAATCCTAATATAAAGATTGGGCAAACATTGTTTGAAATATTGAAGCCATATTATGTCAAGACAAACAAAGTGTTTGAAACTTGTTGTTGTCGTTATCATATTGAATTTGATCTCCATTATCAGGTTTTTCGAAAGTTTGTAGAAGACACTTATGGTTTTGACTATACTCCTCCTACTAGACGAAGTGAATTCATCTCATCCATTTTATGTGACAAAAGAGATGATGCGGTTGATCAAATAAATTGCATAAAAGGAATATGTGAAACATGTACCGATTTGGCTCTTTTCCCTTTGAAAAATGAAATTATTGATGTAACAAAGATGGTCAATTGCAAGAATTACAACTATGTAAAGAATGAAACAAAATTTGGAAAAGAATCTAAAAGATTAGAATATGTTGAAGAGGAACTAACTATTGGAGAATTTATGGACAAATTTAAAAAATTGATTCAACCCTACATTCATCATGTTGTTTTTGCAAAGTGGCAAGCACAACAATTCCAAACACTGAGAGACAATTTCCCACTTGGAACTATTCTATCAGTTGTTGATTTCGACTATTTTTCAGAGCAGATTACTATTATGGTGCATGTGTGTTATCAACATGCATAGTTACATTTGGATGGTATTCAGAGCACATTTGAAGCATGGGTCATGAAGAAGGAATGTCATTTTTATATAAGTGATGACAAAAAGCATGACATTCATTATGTAGAACATTGCTTCAAGATATTTTTTGCAAATGTGAAAGAAATGAACATAAAAATTGATAAACATAATGTTTGGTCAGATGGATGTGTTGCACAATTCAAATCATCTAGACCATTTTATGTGCTATGTAGATATCATTGTAATGAAAACATACCACATGTCTAGAGTTTCTTTGAGAGTGGACATGGAAAAGGTGAACATGATGGTGCTTGAGTTTGCACCAAACGTGCTCTACGAAAGTATCAAATGAATTATAAAGGAGTTCATATAAAAAATGCACATGATGTTGAATGGTGCATGACACATTTCACACTAAACGAGGATGACACATCATCACGAATGACTCAAGCGGTACCATAGAGAGAATTTTGGGAGATAAAAGGTATGCACGTGTTTCTAAATTATGCATGTGTGATATACATATTTATTCTTGTTTAAATTTTACATTCTTTATTTAAATTTATAAAATGAAATTCATATTAAATATATGCACGTGTTCAGGTTTGGATAGAAAAATTATGCATGGTTGCAAGAGGATAGAAAAGACATGATCTTTAAATTCAATTATGTGTACAAACTGTCGCAATTGGACGTTGAACACCAAGGATTACTCACGCTTTTGTTGTCACTACATTGTTGACAACTATGAGGAATGCATCAATCAACAACGTGGATATGTAGGTGCCTGGAATCTAGTGCCAATAGTTGTTACTGATACATTTGATAGAGATGAAGATGAAAACTTCGATGACGTTCTTTTAATTTCTACTGATTACGATCATATTTCAAGATTGGTCAAAATTGGTAAGTATAATAAATTGAGTTTCACATTATATGACATTGAGTTGCATATATATATATATATATATATATATATATATATATATATATATATATATATATATATATATATATATATATATATATATATATATATATATATATATATATATATATATATATTATAGTTTGAACTAAATGAATTTTAGGATCTCACATATGATTTTTTGTGGAGATGTCTTTGCAGTGATTGTTGAACCTGGAAATGTAGGAGTTAGTTACTATTTATTGCGTTGTACTGCAGAGAGGATGAATTTAATTGATCTTGAAGAAAGTGATGAAATGTTGTTCCCCATAAGTTTTCATTCTTTACATGTCAATATAGTGTTCATTTTTTAAATATAAAACTTCCAAGTTTTAACCAATTTAAATATTTTAAATTGTTTTATTTAAATTTATATTGTAAAAATTTGTGACCTACAGGCTCAGTGGTTTTATAGGGAACATAATTCAAGAAAATCAAAGTAATTCAACATGGTGTTCACTTTGTTGATTACCAACCAGACAATAAGGTGTTTCAATATAGCCACCTAGTAGTTGCCACCTCCCTTTGTGATGCAGGAGCATCTCAGGTTCTTAGCAATCCTTTGTCACCAAAAACAAGTTTGAGTTGTTTAGTTTGCCCGGTAGCTACTCGATTCCTTTATTGACCGAGTTGGCTTGATAGTTTCTCGGGTCCTTCTTTGGCCGAGTTGTTCGGTTAGTTTTCCGAGTTATTTCCTATCACTCGTAACCTAGCTCACCGAGTGGTTTATTTTGATTTCCTGTTGAGGCCAACTTGTGCATTGAATTTTGGTTGCGGAGTTAATGTTGGTATTGATCATTGGAAAGTGTGTGGACCTAGATCTGGTTGTTCCTTTCTCTAACGATGGATCTCAAGGCCGACTTGTTCAGTAGCCTCTTGTATAAATAAAGTTTTTGTTCATCGTTTTAGGCATCAATTGGAGGTATCAGTTTAGGAGATAGAAGATAATTTCTGAAAGATGAATCCTCCCATGTTGGAGGACTTTTGTAATTGAATCTGAATGTATCTGGCCGTAACCGGGAAGGCCTTACAACACGGCATGTATGAATCCATTGATGAATAATACATGAAGTTTTCTGCATTCTCTCTTCCCTGTTGTGTGTTTGCTTTCGCATGTGTGATCTCTGCAAGGGGGTTGTGATTAAGGTGTGCCTTTGGCCCTTTGTCCATGCCCTACCTTGCGTCAGGTGGTATCAGAGTGAGGTTGAGATCTGGATCTTGATTTACGAATCTAGGTTGAGGGTTCCTTCTTGTTAAACCCTAGTTGATATTTGTTATGGGGTGGCAGATTGCGATTTGACCTGCAATTGCAGAGGGTTTTCAAGATGGTTCGTGGAAGGTGAGATGTAGATCTAGGATTGGAAGATATGTTAAGATAGATCGCTGCTAGGTTAGAAGCTATTGAGATAGCCCAACACCGAGGAAGATATCTTGAAGATGTTAGTGATGAAGAAATTGAAGAGGAACAAGGTGAAGTTGAACCTGCACCTGTGATGGATCAGGGTGAGGAAAGATTGTTGAAGGCTTTGATAAATCTAAAATCTACACCACATTTCAAACCTTCTGAGTACAGTGGAAATCTGGATTTGGATGAGCTGATGGATTGGATCATTGAGATGGAGAATTATTTTGAATATGAGAATGTCCCTGAGGAGAAAAAGGTGAAGATTGCAAGCACTAAGTTGAAAAGTCATGCATCCTTGTGGTGGGTGTTAGCACCTTAAGATTGTCATTGTTGTATATTCACAAAACACCATAAGCCGGTAAAAGATCACTGGTCACTCTGAATACTTAGAAGACACCGGTAGTAGAGGAGACGAGTGTATGCACCGGTAGATAATGAAAATGGCACTACACCTGTGGGCCAATTCAAGTCAACAGTCTCAGTCTTGATTGCGTATAGAAGAGTACTGGGTATGAGGATACTCCAGTCTAATCAGGTACAAGGGAACACCGGTCTAAACTGCCCAAAAATTCACTCTGAATTTTAGGGAAGCAGTTTGAGTTAAAACTGAATTATATAGGATATCCACCATTTGTAAGTGGAGTTAACTTTTTAACAAGAGTTAACTTTATTTCTACGAATGTCTTGCAAGGTAAACTCCAGATCAGAACGGAAAGCTTAACTTCTAGTTGCATGATTTTATTGTTGAGTTTATAGCCTGGTAGTTCTATGAGTCAAGGGTTTCATGACGGTGAACTCTTGTATAAATATAGGTCATAGGATGCAAGGAAGTTGTTGTTGATTGTTGGCAATTACATAGAGCAGAGGAGAGACATCTTTTGAGAGAAGAGCTACAGACACAGAGGTAGCAGAGATCAATAGCCAGACAAACAAAAAAAAAAGGGTATGATTAAGCAGACATTTAGTGTCATATTAGATCATTGATTTTGTTAAGTAAAGGAAGCAATTGAAATCCCTTCATTAGGGTGGACCTAATCGGTTCGTTGTAAAAATCCCTTAACAGGGTAACATCCTTTTCGATGTTCTCCTAATAGGGTTCAAATCTTAACAAATCTTTTGTAAAATCCCTTAACCGGGTAGCACCTTAACCAGTGCTTTGTAAGCTCCTAACAGGGTGCCTTCATTCTGTAAGAGTGAAGTTCTGAGCTCTATCTCACCATGGTTTTTTTCCTTCTAACCGAGGGTTTCCACATATATATATCTGGTGTTGATCTGTGTACTTACCTTTTATGCTTGCATATAATTTATTGTTTTAGAAAAGTATTGTTCAAACAAGTTTTAAAAGGCAAGAAATAGTTGTTACTAATTTACCCCTCCCCTCTTAGTAACCGGTCGGTACCAACAATTGGTATCATAGCCAAGTTCTCTATACTTAAAAGTCTAACAACTTGAGAAAAAGATCATGGAGGGTTACTGGTATCAGAAACAGCTGGAGGAAGCCAACGACATTATTGCCTCTCTGGAGAATAGACTGAGGAGATCACTTGCAAAGTGAAAGGCGTTATCTCTACAATTGAATGAGAGCAATAAAACCATTGATGAACTCTTTGGGAAAAGTGGATCTGATGAAGCAGAGGAGGCAGTATCTGAGCTCATGGAAAAGAATGAGATCCTGACCGATCAGATCTCCGACCTTAAGAGGGAGTAAGAAGAGAATGCCCTAAGAATGACTGAACTGATCAAGAAATTGAGAAAAGATGAAGATGAAAGGAATACAATGGTCAAGTCTTTGACTGCCACTGAAAGAGCAAGGGACCGTGCAGTGGATGTTGTAGGGGCGATTGAACTGTTGCTTCTACAACTTTAGGAGGACATGTAGGATATCACCTAGGAGAACACCAGCATACACAAAGCATGGCAGGAGAGGGATGATGCATGCAAGAGATTGGCGATTGAGGTTTATCAACTCAAGGGACAAAAGAAAGTCCTTGAAGAAAGAAATGCAACCCTGAGAAGATACAACGAAAGTTTGGCCAAGCTCAATGAGCAACTAAAAGCTCAAAGGAGGCACAAAGATCAAACCGGTCTTGGATTCACCAGTGAAGTCAACAAAGTAACCGATGAATCCTCTAGAGCCAAGATAAGAAAGAAAGGAAAGAAGAAGCTGCTGGCACACAAAGGCAAAAAGACCTCTAACTTTTCTTGCAATCTTTGTGGGAAATCGGGTCATAAAGCAAATGACTGCATAAAAGCACTGGTAAGGCCCAACAATAGTTATTGCAAGAACTGTTGTAAAAATGGCCACAAGACTAATGAATGTTAGTCCAACCCTACATCGGTGTCTAATGGAAGCAAGGGAAGCTTCAAAGGCTACTGCTATGGCTGCAACAAATTTGGACACAAGGGTGAAGAATGTAGATCGAAAACTATGGCATACAGGTCTCCAAGACTGGTATTCACCAAGAGAAACAAGAACCAGAGCACAACCAATTGTACAAACTTTGGACCAAACAACCACAATGACTCTTGGAGAAAGTCACCCAATCCAAGAAGGGTGAATCCATGGAGGACAACCAAGATAGTATGCTATCACTACAACAAGGTTGGACACCCAGCAAAAGATTGCAGGAACCGATCATTCAAAAAGAAGAAAGAACTGGCAAAAGCGGTTGACAAGATCAACAAGGAAGAAAAGACTGAGAAGTCAATCAGACAAATTTGGTTCAAAAAGGAATCAAATAGCTCTGTTGAGGAGAAGACAGAAGAAAAATCATCATCTGTTGATGGTGATATCTCTTCAGCAAATTGAGCCGTAAAGGTCTAGAGGGAACCAATAGATCCTTTACCGTTCCCGATAATATTGGTGAGGAACGACCTCACTCAATCTACAAGAAGAACTAGACAGGGAAGATGTAACAAACTAGGGGTCACCCAACCGGAAAGACTAGATCACCGGTTAAGGAAAATGGTAAGAGAAGTTAGGTAAGGCATTTATTACTATAGACGTTTAACGAATAGTTACCGTTTGGTAATTACCATTATAACCTAACCCTATAAAAGAAAGGAGAATTACTCACAGGTTCTTACTTTGTTTACTTTGTAATTTACAATTTCTTGTGCTAAGAAACATTCTCGTACTTTGATCACTATGAATTACTGTGTAATACTGATCTAAGCTACTTTCTGCAAATTACCGATTAGCAAAAATGGCCTCATCTTCCGCTACAGTAAAATTGATCAAAGGAGATCAGGTGGACATGCTAGCTTACAACATCTTTCCGGTTCATAATAGAGAAAATGACATGGATGGTGCGCTCTCTTCTGTACCAGAAGGAGTCCTCTTGACCGAAGATGTCACAACATTTATTCACGCCAAACAGGAAGAACTAGGAGAAACATATATTCAAGGTGAGTATCTGTCACTGTGCGAAGAAGGGAAACTTCCTAACAAATACGCCAATCTATTATCATCTAGATTGATAAATGGTGTATGCTACCCAACAATCTTCTGGGAAGACCAAGTCAGACTGGTGTTGAGCCGTCTTTACGAACTAGGTTTCTAGCTCACCAGAGGTGCATGTCACAAGATCACCAAAGAAGATCTCCACAGAGTAACTAGCTATAGTGACAAAGGAGAAGCATTAACCCTACGTACCATCGCCAATGTCGTCATTAACAAGCTGACCAAGTCGAAGTCTGATGGTCGACTTATGATCATGAAAGACATTGAAGATGATGGAGTACGCTTTGTGTATGCTGTTATTGGTTACAAAGTTTATCAGTCAAGCAATTTGAATAGCATACCAGGTGGAGCTATTCATGCCGCATTTTGCATTATGCACAACAATGCCCACTATGACATTTGTGCAATACTTCTGAGACAAATATTCTAAAACATGAAGTAGCTTGGAGTTGTGAACAATAAATCCATGAAGTATGGAACCCTTCTGTTGTGCCTATACTTCTACTACTTGGACTTCTTCCCAGGTGCCAGTAAAGTGACTTGGAAAACCGATAAACCAGTCATGCATCAAATCACTAAAATGGCCAATCGACTGGGAGATTAGTTAAACAATGCGATGATTGAACATTTTGACGCATTTCAGTTGAAAATGCACGAAAGAGAAAGAGTGCCATCAACTATAGTTGACCTGTACAAGGACAAAGTATGCTTTCTGGTTACCACTGATAACTATATCATTCAAGCAGTGGAACCAAGAGATGTATATGCTCCTGAGATGGGTTACGAGATCTCTGCCAAAGTTGCTAAGGCATATGTCGATGCCTTAAATGATGCAAATTTGGATCTCAGTGCCAATCAGTTTGGCACATATACTGAGATTCTTTTGAATCTATCAAAAAGGGCACCAATCAAGATTGTCTACAAAAGGATGCCCACAACAAAGAAGAAACTAGCAACAGAGCAGCCCAAGGCTCGGAGGAAGAAAGTAGAACCGGTGCCCAATATTCAAGAGGAAGAACTAGAAGAGATAGAGACTGAGGAAACAATTCCTCTGATCAAGAGAAAAAAGCCCACAATTGACAAAATTGTGGCAGGACTGAAATAATTTGGGAATTTAGGTTCTATTAGAAGAAGATATCAACTAGCCAATGATGAAGAAAAAAGAAAAATTGAAGTTGTAGCGTTTTGCCTTCATAAATTCAATCTTCATCCCGGTGGACTTCACACAACTCTACTTGAACAACTTCTACAAACTATTGAAGACCAGTGGAAAGTTTCAGAAGATAGAGAAAAGGAGCTAAGGATAAGAGCTCTTCTAGAGTTCCAGAACCGCCTCACTCTAGAAGAAGCCACAGAACAAGCTGAACTTCATTAGAAAAATTTTGCAACTATAAGAAGGATAGGCCTCATGCTTATTGGAGAAGTTGAGAAGGTACATAATGAAGAAGTAGCAATATGGACCAAACTTCTTTAGACCCAGCAGCAAGCATAACAAGAAGCAGCTCAAAGAACAACAACTAAACCGGTCACGGACACCGATAAAGGGAAAGGTGTGCTTGGAGTTGAGGCACCAGTCATAGTGGACATCACTGATGACAAAAGCAACAAGCCAACAAATCCAATAGTTCTTATCTCTCCAAGAAAAGGTAACACTAATCCTATATCTGTCGATAATATTGTAGATGAAGTGTTGGACTTTGGAATAGTAGATAATGCTGCAAAGTGGTTCAGTGTATTAGAAGAAAATGATAAACAGTCAGTTATTGTAGCAATAGTGGAAACATTTATGAGCTATCACAGGACGCCAAGGGACTATAGGTCCAAGTTCCCACTAGAACTAAACAACAGGCTACAATCAAAATGGCAAATTGGTCTAGGCTTAAACACCAGAATCACTAAGGAAACATTGCTTAAGGTTAGACCTGGATTTAGTGAAGAAAGAATAAAGTTTCTATTAGAAGAAGCATCCATGAACCTAAAGACATCAGATAGAGTTGCAGAGATATTAAATGGATATGAGAATCAAGTCTACAAAGTGACTTTGGACTACTGGCATAAGTATGACTTCAGTGCATTGGATAAATTAGGTCCTCAAGATCAAACTGAACGTATGCCAGCACAACCGATTGGACTCACATGTGCTGAAGAGTTTGCCACTAGAATTGAAAAAGGTCAGACAGAGGAGTTCACAGTTGGTGAACATGTAAATGTTGGTGAACAAGGGGTTGATAACGATATACCCTTAGGAGAACTTCATACTGGTGAGGAGTAGCAACAAGAAGACGTCCTATAGGAAGATCAAGAACAACATGTTGCAATCAATGAGCAACTGGAAGAAGAAGCTCAGATCTAGGAAGAATGCAGAACATGTTCTACCTAGCGTAGAGGTTCCATCAGGCACTGTTAAGCTTAAGAGACAAGAGGAAGAAAACCCAATGCACACTGAGAAATTTGAACCAGAGCAAGAAGATAAAGCTGACATACCAAGCTCCTCATCAAAAAGGAAGTTGTCTTTTGCTGAGAAGAAGGAAGTTAAAAAGACTAAGGTCACCGATACAGTGGTAGACATCAGCAAGATGTCAACTAAACAACTCAAGGAACTGACCAAGAGAAAACATGACATGGTTCTAACCACTATCAAGAACATATTGTGCAACTTTGTACCTGACACCGATGTTGATGAAGATGAACCAATCATTGACCAACTCAAAGTTCAGGCACATGCAATCGGTGAAGATCTAACCGATCCAAAAAAAGTGGCTATAGACTACTATGAGCAGAAAAGAGTGGAGATACTGCACAAGTAGGTTGCAGATATCAAGGCCAATGTGTCAACCCACCTAATACTGCTCCAACAACAACTTAAGGAGGCAGGAAGTTTGATGAGAAGGACATCAAACTTTGATGTGTTTTTGCAGGACTTGACAGAGAAGTCAGAAAAAGGCTCACCAGATATCAGAGCTCTGTCGACACAGTTTGATATCAAACATAAAACTGCAACTTCTTTCAGTAGACAAATGACAAGTTTAACTCTTACACTGAGGAAATTTGCTGAAGAAAAGAATAAGAGGATCCAAGACATTATTGGATTTTAGATGTTTCTAGCACCAACTCTTGACATTATGAATCAAACAGAAAATTCCACAGAAGCTCTGATCAATGAACCAGCTTACAAAACTGTGGAAGATGTGGAGAACATCATTGTTTCTCTGAAAGTAGCCCAAAAGAATATAGAATGTGTAACCGGTCAATGGGAGCCATTCCTTCAATCTGCCAAATTAATCTACAAAGACATCTTCACACAACTTCAAAACTAAAAGGATGTCACATCCTTTGTCTTCTAGTGGCAAAAAGGGGAAGAAAAGAAGAACAGAGAAACAGGAAAAATAGATACAGAGCATGGAAGAAGAAGAGCAGACCAAGACAAGAAAAGAGGAACACAACATAACAATCACAGGTCACCAGAGCACTCAGAAAGGAAAAGTGTTCTACAGATTGTCATCTACACTATCACCGATAAGTGAGTATGGCTTTGTGTATAGTTTTGCCACCAATGACAAAGGGGAATATTGTTAGCAACTTAAGATTGTCATTTTTGTATATTCACAAAACACCATATGCCAGTAAAAGATCACCGGTCACTACAAATACTTAGAAGACACCGGTAGTAGAGGAGACGAGTGTATGCACCAGTAGATAATGAAAAGGGTACTACACCGGTGGGCCGATTCAAGTCAACAGTCCCGGTCTTGGATTGCGTACAGAAGAGTACCGGGTATGAGGATACTCCGGTCTAACTGGGTACAAGGGAACATCGATCTAAACTCCCCAAAGATCCGCTCTGGATTTTAGGGAAGCAGTTTGAGTTAAAATCAGATTATACGGGATATCCACCATTTGTAAGTGGAGTTAACTTTATTTATACGGATGTCTTGCAAGGTAAACTCTAAATCAGAACGGAAAGCTTAACTTCTAGTTGCATGATTTTATTGTTGAGTTTATAGCCTGACAGTTCTATGAGTCAAGGGTTTCATGACAGTGAAGTCTTGTATAAATATAGGTCATAGGATGTAAGGAAATTGTTGTTGATTGTTGGCAATTACATAGAGCAGAGGAGAGACATCTTCTAAGAGAAGAGCTACAGACACAGAGGTAGCAGAGATCAATAGCCATGCAAACCAAAAAAAAGGGTATGATCTAAGCAGACATTCAGTGTCATATCATATCATTGATTTTGTTAAGTAGAGGAAGAAATTGAAATCCCTTCATTAGGGTGGACTTAATTGGTTCATTGTAAAAATCCCTTAACAAGGTAACATCCTTTTCAATGTTCAAAGTCCTGTAACCAGGTAGCTCCTAACAAGGTTTAGATCTTAACAGATCTTTTGTAAAATCCCTTAACCGGGTAGCACCTTAACCAGTGCTTTGTAAGCTCCTAACATGGTGCCTTCATTCCATAGCAGTGAAGTTGTGAGCTCTGTCTCACTGTGGTTTTTTCTTTCTAATTGAGGGTTTCCACGTATATATCTGGTGTTGATATGTGTACTTACCTTTTATGCTTGTATATAATTGATTGTTTTATAAAAGTATTATTCAAACAAGTTTTAAAAGGCAAGAAATAGTTGTTACTGATTCACCCCTCCCCTCTCAGTAATCGGTCGGTACCAACAGTGGGAACATCTGCAATTGGACAGAAAAAGGAAAGACAAAGACAAAATGAAGGTATGGAATAAGATGATGAATAAGTTGAAAGGCAAGTTCTTACCTTGTGATCATCAAATTAACCTACTTAGGCGAATGCAAAGTTTGAGGAAGAAAGATAGCTTGGTAAAGGACTATATTGAGGAATTCTATAGGTTAGATATTAGATCTGGACATGTTGAAGATGAAGTGGAAAGAATTGCTAGGTACCTGAATGGGTTGAGAATTTCTATTCAAGAGGAAATCAGTTTGGTTAAGTTGGAGAGTATTGAAGAAGCTTATCAATTTTCCTTGAAAGCTGAGGAAAAATTGAACAAAAGACATGAGAAAAGACAAAAAGGAAGAGGTGGTAGATTCCATAGAGGAAGACGTAGATCTTATGGTGAGAACAATAGATTTGATCAAGAGAAAACAAATGTGGATAAAGGAAAAATTGAGTGGAAAGGGGAAAGTTCTTCTAGAGGTACAAACAGTAACTACTGAGGTGGTCATAGAAGAGGTGGATTTCAAGGAACTTATTACAATTGTGGAGAAGGACATAGGTCATTTGAGTATACACATGCAAGTACGAAGGTCGATAATAGTAGATATGCTTTGGTGCTGAATAGGGTAAAATAGTAGGTATGCGAAAATGAATAGTGTGATATGAAAAGGGGAATATGAGATATACTTCTAAATCCAAATTCCCAAAGGAGAGATCCAAATTGATCAACCAAAAGGTCAATACACAAAAGAATCAATCTATGGAGAATATGAATGAAGGAGAAAACCTTATATTTGTCTCTGAAGAGTATATGCTTAAAATTGGAAATAAATGAAAGGCAAATACTAACCACAAAATATGGCAGATCTAGAAAATGCTAGTTTCTGATGTCTGTGTACAGTTTCGGGCAATTTTGCAATCTGTTTCGGACTGGAAATGCCGAGACATAGAAAACTTAGAAAACTTTTGTCTTTTTGACAGCAGGTAGTCTTTGACCCCAATAAAAGGTCAAAGACTACTTCAGAATTCTGAAGGTTGTCTTTGATTTTGTTCGCAGATCTCAGAAGTTCACCGAAAAGGATATCTAGATCCAAGCTCCGATCCGCAGTCCTGCACCTGTACCTACAAGAAAAATAAGTTTTTGTTGTTTGGATGGGGGGTTTGCCTTGGTCAAACCCCAATTTAGGAATTAACCTTGAAATTGAATTAAAATTGTAATATGCATAAACAAAGTAAATGGAACTATTCACCTTGCTTATGTTGAAGTCCTTATAGGGGATTCGAATCATTGAATCCACAAGTGTGGATGGTCCAATGAATGTAGGAATGTATGTAGGATGTCTCAAATCAATGACATTAGATCTTCAACACCAATCTTGAATGTATCTTTGCATAGGAGGAGGCTTGGATGAATGTGGATGGAGAAATCTTCAAGGGGGCTCCAAAGAGATTGAATTCTTCAATGGCTAACAATGGATCTCCTTGAGGAATGCTTGAATGCTTGAACACTTGAATGCTAGGCTTGAAGATGAATGAATGCTTGCTTGCTTTCCTTCTCCTTCTTGCTTACTTGCACTTGAGAGATTACTTGATAATGGATGTTTGATTGCAAAAGTGATGGATGAAATGAGAGAGGAAGACTTCTTTTTATAGTGATCTAGGGCACAAACCTCTAGAGAAGGCCGACATTGGAGAATTAAATCTTAATTAATCTTAACCCCTATAAATGGACCCACATTAAATGCAATTTAAGGATTTACCATTTTGAAACCCAAAATGGTCGACCCGGAAGTGGGAAATAAATATTTTTGAAACTCGACATCCTGTAATTCTCAAAAATCTAAAAATTGGACTTGGGGTCAGTGACGAGGTAGACACTGCCCTAGGTCAGGGTCGAGGTCATCCCTGACCTAGGTCAGGGTCTAGGTCATCCTTGACCCTACCAGGTCGTCTTTGACCCAAACAGTCAGAAACTCCAGATTCTCAAAGAAAATTGTCTGGAAAAGGCTAAAAATAAGGAAAGAAGCAGAATAGGGGGGAAACAACTAGATATATGCAAAGACCTGATCAAGGCGCTTAACATGACCCCAGACCACTCACTTGGAGGGCTAAACACTCTTAACATGGAAGTGCTTCCATTTTAAGACGATACATTAAGCCCCCACTTTAGCAAGAGTATGGACTCGATGCAAACTTTTGGTAAAGGAGATCATAATGAAAAGATAATCTTATTGTAATCAAAGAGGATAAAGGAAACTTCAAGCCCCCAGAGACTCAAGTCTTCGTCGACTCCAAGATCACAATAAGAGAGACATCTCTAGAGAGAGAGAGAGTGTGTGTGTGTGTGATTATCTCGCCCAATGAGAATTTATGTCCCATTGTGAACCACACAAGGAAACGACGCAATTGGAAAGATGAAATTGAACCGCCTAGTGAATGTGGCTACTCACTAGTCAACCCATCAAGGATTCACCCTTAGGAATATTCTATTCCATAAGAGTAAAACCAAAAACAAAAGAGATTCAGTCTTAAGGACACCTCTGACCTTAAGGGATCAAAAATTTGAAACGGGAGGGATCAAGAGATCCTGAAATATAAATCCACGCTTTAAGGATTAGTCAATAATCCAAAAAGGGAGAAAAGGTATCTTGAAAAATAATATGTGTATTGAAAAGTGTGTGTGCAATAAGTGAGCAGAGCGTATGCCCCCACGTTAAAGTCATTGCTAACACTTTAACAAGAGCAATGGCTTTAACGGAAACATAAACAACTCCACTGATTATGTTTCCACTACGAGATGCCCCTAGACGAAGACAAATAAAGGGAAATACCACATAAACATACAAAGAACATAAAAGGGATCTACCTGTCGTGGGGTCAGTATGATCATAAGATTATATATATATATATATATATATATATATATATATATATATATATATATATATATATATATATATGATATTATTGCAAATAAATTGACATCATTCCCTAAAGAAAGTAGAACTACAATCACAAAGGAGGAAAGATCACATAAGAAATACGAAGAAGAATCTTTTCAGACCATGACATGGACTCCAAAAAAAATTAGTGCTACCATGTCTCGAATCCAAGAAGATTATACAAGGAAACATTTACAAACAATAGCACAAGTACAACATAACATGGAACAACATATAGAAGAATAGAGATACATATAGAGGAATTGTACAACAAGTTCGATTCCTTTATCACCTTGCACCAACAGAGCAACAAGGGTCGTATAAAAGAATCTAACAACATTTAGCAAACACATTACGGGAGAAGCATAATACAATAGGAAAACACACAACAAAGCTACCATGAAGGACAAGCCAATCAAGCGCACCGCCTACTCTCCCCATCTCGTTGTATATCATTTAGGAAAGGTGCACTACAACATTTGGGGTCAAATTTCAATGCCAATTTGTGATGCCACTACAATTTGTGTTTTTTTTTTTTGCAAGTGCCCCCGACAGTGTCGTAATAGTGATGATATCGTCATAATTGCGACACCCATTTGGTTATAAACAAAAAAAAAAAATAAAGTGTCATTTGTAATTTGTGAATTCGAAGAGCTGCCGCGAAGATGACACAACAATTTTGCGTGGCGTGAAGAGGGCTTTCTAGTTTGGTGTGCGCGAAGAGGGCGACACCCGTTTGTGGGAAGAGGGCACTGACACTTGAGGTAGGCATTTGAGCTTTTTCTTCTCATTAAATCAATTTCAGTGGCATTGTTTACATCTTAACATCATTAATAGTGGCATTGTTTACATCTTAGCATTTGGAATGCTCGATGACCCGTGAGCTTTGAGAGCTAGGGCATCGTTGCTATTACCTTCAAGGCATTGTGTGAAATATTTGATCTCTCTTTATTTATTTTGCTATTGATATTCACTATGTGCGTACTCCCCGTTTATGATCATTTCACAAGGAAATGTCTTGATGGATCGTGGGCTGCAAGCTAGGGCATGATACATTGTTCATAAGCTCACTGTTTAATACTGGCATTGTTTACATCTTTTCATTTGGAATGCTTGATGACCTGCGAGCTTTGAGAGCTAGGGCATCATTGCTATTACCTTCAAGGCATTGTGTGAAGTGTTTGATCTTTCTTTATTTGTTTTGCTATTGATATTCACTATGTGCGTACTCCCCGTTTATGATCATTTCACGAGGAAATATCTTGATGGCTCGCAGGCTGCAAGCTAGGGCATGATACATTGTTCACAAGCTCACTGTTTAATACTAGCATTGTTTACATCTTTTCATTTGGAATTCTTGATGACCTGCGAGCTTTGAGAGATAGGGCATCGTTTCTATCACGTTCAAGGCATTGTGTGAAGTGTTTGATCTCTTTTTATTTGTTTAGGTGTTGATATTCACTATGTGGCACTCCCCGTTTATGATTATTTCATGAGGAAATGTCTTGATGGCTCGCGGACTGCAAGCTAGGGCATCATACATTATTCATGAGCTCACTGTTTAATTCTGACATTGTTCATGAGATCATTGTTTAATATCTGGCTAGGCCATGTAAATGGTACCAGGCCAACCCAATCAGCCCAACAAAATGTGTCATGTTTATCTTTGTCAAATACACTCGTTCACCATTTTGTTCTTGTTCTTCACACAAATATTGCATCAAAAGTAATTGTAAACAATTATTCAAAAAAATAAGAAACAACTACAATAGATCAGACCCCAAAAGAATACAGTCAACTACAATAGCCCACAGTCTCAATGAAATAAATAGTGTATAAAACAATATATGGTGCACAATAGCAGCAAGCATGCAATGAGCTTAAATTCATCCACTTATGTATGTTTGCATTCATTCATATTCTTCTGAAAGTTAATCTTTATGAGCTCAAATTCAAAACTATGTGTATTATTTTATTACTGATGTCCCTATTTAATCTAATAGCATCAATATAACAAACAGAGCACTGACCAATCAAATAGGGATATGAGGTGCTCAAACAATGAGCTCATAAAACAATATATTGTCTTAATAAAATCTTATAAAACAACATATATTGTGTGAAGTGTTTGATCTCTCTATATTTGTTTTGGTGTTGATATTCACTATGTGGTACACCCCATTTATGATCATTTCATGAGAAAATATCTTGATGGCTCGCGGGTTGCAAGCTATGGCATCATACATTGTTCATGAGCTCACTGTTTAATACTGACATTATTTACATCTTTTCATTTGGAATGCTTGATGACCTGCGAGCTTTGAGAGTTAGGGAATCGTTTCTATTACCTTCAAGGCATTGTGTGAAGTGTTTGATCTCTCTTTATTTGTTTTATTGTTGATATTCACTATGTGGTACTCCCTGTTTATGATCATTTCATGAGGAAATATCTTCATGGCTTGCGGGCTGCAAGCTAGGGCATCATGCATTGTTTATGAGCTCACTGTTTGAGCACCTCATGTCCATATATATATACTTCAAAGGAAGAATTATGAAATATAGTTTTAGGTAGTTATTTCTTTTATAATGATGGAGGAGTGAAAGGTAATGATCAATGAGGTTGCTGCTATTAGATCATATATTAACACACTTACTACTTTGAATTTGAGCTCGGGCATCATGCAATGTTATTGTTGTCATTGCATGCATGCTGCTGTTGTGGACCATATATTATTTTATACACTGTTTATTTCATTGAGACTGTGAGCTTGGTTTTTCTTTCAGAAGTGTATGGCTTGACTATGCACATGCATAATTGTAGATGAGGATCAGTAATATGATGTCATTCATTGCTTAGATGTTTTTTATCTAACCCCCATCTCTTTTTTCTTTACAAGTTCTAGATCACACAGGGGCACACTAGATTCATACTCAGGTCAAAAATTCATCACTTTAGGCAATGTCTGACACCCTTATTATTTATGTTCATCCTCTTATGTATGCTTGTACTCTTGCATTTTCTTTTGAAAGTTATTTTTCTTGTATAGTATATACAAGTTATTTTTTATATATATACATGTAATCTTTAGATGCAAAAATCTATTTTTCTTTACATGTATCTTTGCATGAAATGAACACAAATTAAACAAGATCATCTAATAATGCAAACTAGGGTACTATAGTCACTCATCTAGTAATTAGTTTCCCAAACCATTACTAAGAATTGAACATAAGTATAAGTCCCCAAATCTATTGTTCTATGTGTATAAATTAATATATGTTGCACAACAACAACAATCATGCAATGACATCAATAACATTGCATGATGTTCGAGCTCAAATTCAAAGAAATAAGTGTATTAATATATGATCTAATAGCAACAACTCTATTGATCATTACCTTTCAGTGCTCCATCATTATAGAAGAGATAACTACCTACAACTAGGGCATCATGCATTATTTATGAGCTCAGTGTTTGCACACCTCATGTCCCTATTTGATTGGCCAGTGCTCAAACAATGAGCTCATAAATTGCGACACTCATTTGGTTATAAAAAAGAAAAAAAGAAAAAAAAATGTCATTTTTAATTTGTGAATTCGAAGAGCTGCCGTGAAGACAATAGTGCACTTTTGTGTGGTGCGAAGAGGGCATTTGAGTTTGGTGTGCCCGAAGAGGCTGACACCGTGTGGGAAGAGGGCACTAGCACTTGGGGTAGGCATTCGAGCTTTGTCTATTTGATCATAAACAAAGAGTACCACATAGTGAATATCAACAACAAAATAAATACATAGAGAGATCAAACACTTCACACAATATATGTTGTTTATAGCTCACAGTCAACTATAATAGCTAACAGTCTCAATGAAATAAATAGTGTATAAAATAATATATGGTGCACAACAGCAGCAAGCATGCAATGGTAGCAATAACATTGCATGATGCCCGAGCTCAAATTCAAAACAGTAAGTGTATTAATGTATGATCTAATAGCAGCAACCTCATTGATCATTACCTTTCACTCCTCCATCATTATAGAAGAGATAACTACCTATAACTAGGGCATCATGCATTGTTTATGAGCTCATTGTTTGAGCACCTCATGTCCCTATTTGATTGGTCAGTGCTCAAACAGTAAGCTCATAAATAATGCATGATGCACTAGCTTGCAGCTCACAAGCCATCAAGATATTTCCTCATGAAATTATCATAAACGAGGAGTACCACATAGTGAATATCAACAACAAAATAAATAAAGAGAGATCAAACACTTCACACAATGCCTTGAAGGTAATAGAAACGATGCCCTAGCTCTCAAAGCTCGTGGGTCATCGAGCATTCCAAATGAAAAGATGTAAACAATGCTAGTAGTATACCTAAACAATACCATACCTCAACATCATAATGTTTATCATTTTTAAGCTTCAAAGAGGCTTCATACCACACAGCGTCCACAGATTTTTATGCAACATTGATTTAGGCTGGAGGTAAACTACATGTGTCATGTAAACAACATGGTTGAATTCAATCTCTTTTGCGCGTTTTCAAGAGTTTTCCCACCAATACAAATGTAAATAATGCATTGAACGTAATCTATGAACACTGCGTGGTATGAAATCTCGCTGAAGCTTGAAATATATCACTCCTCATGTTATTGTCAAAATTAAATTCAAATATTTCTCAAAACATTTATTCTTGTAGAATTAAGATATCTTTATTTCAATAATAAAACAATCTTGCATAATAGCTTTTGAATCACATTAACACACACTCATGTTCTGTATCATAGTTCATTTTAGAAGTGTATGGCTTGACTATGCACATGCATAATTGTAGATGAGAATCAGTAATAAGGTGTCAGACATTGCTTAGATCCTTTGGATCTAACCCCATCTTTTACTTTCTTGTAGGTTTTGGATCATATAAGGGCATATTGGATTGAACCCCAGTCAACACTTCATTACATCAAGCAATGTCTGGTACCTTCATTATTTATGTTCATCCACTTATGTATGTTTGCATTCATTCATATTCTTCTGAAAGCTAACTATTAGCGACCATATATGACGATTCTTGATATTTTTGAGTCATTTGATGAAAAGATATAAAAGTTTCTTAAAAGTAGGTATTTGAGCTTTGTCTTCTCATTAACTCAATTTCATTTTGATGACATTTGTTGATTTAATGACAAAATATAAATGTTAATACTGACATTGTTTACATCTTTGCATTTGGAATGCTCGATGACCTGCGAGCTTTGAGAGCTAGGTCATCGTTGCTATTACCTTCAAGGCATTGTGTGAAGTGTTTGATCTTTTTTTATTTATTTTGTTGTTGATATTCACTATGTGGTACTCCCTGTTTATGATCATTTCATGAGAAAATATATTGATGGCTCGCGGGCTGCAAGCTAGGGCATCATACATTGTTTATGAGCTCACTGTTTAATACTGATATTGTTTACATCTTTTCATTTGAAATGCTTGATGATCCGTGAGCTTTGAGAGCTAGAGCATCGTTGCTCTTACCTTCAAAGCATTGTGTGAAGTGTTTGATCTCTCTCTCTCTATTTGTTTTTCTGTTGATATTCACTATGCGGTACTCCCTGTTTATGATCATTTCATGAGAAAATATCTTCATGGCTTGCGGGCTGCAAGCTAGGGCATCATACATTGTTTATGAGCTCATTTTTTAATACTGACATTGTTTACATCTTTTCATTTGGAATGCTTGATGACCCGCGAGCTTTGAGAGCTAGAGCATCATTGCTCTTACCTTCAAGGCATTGTGTGAAGTGTTTGATCTCTCTCTCTATTTGTTTTGCTGTTGATATTCACTATGCGGTACTCCTTGTTTATGATCATTTCATGAGAAAATATCTTCATGGCTTGCGGGCTGCAAGCTAGGGCATTATACATTGTTTATGAGCTCATTGTTTAATACTGACATTGTTTACATCTTTTCATTTGGGATGCTTGATGACTCGCGAGCTTTGAGAGCTAGGGCATCGTTGCTATTACATTCAAGGCATTGTGTGAAGTGTTTGATCTCTCTCTCTCTATTTGTTTTGTTGTTGATATTCACTATGTGGTACTCCCTATTTATGATCATTTCATGAGGAAATGTTTTGATGGCTCACGGGCTGCAAGCTAGGGCATCATACATTGTTTATGAGCTCACTGTTTAATACTAACATTGTTTACATCTTTTTATTTGGAATGCTTGATGACCTGCGAGCTTTGAGAGCTAGGGCATTGCTGCTATTACCTTCAAGGCATTGTGTGAAGTGTTTGATCTCTTTCTATTTGTTTTGTTGTTGATATTCACTATGTGGTACTCGCTATTTATGATCATTTCATGAGGAAATATCTTGATGGCTCGTGGGCTGCAAGCTAGGGCATCATACATTGTTCATGAGCTCACTTTTTCATACTGGCATTGTTTACATTTTTTCATTTGGAATGCTCGATGACCTGCGAGCTTTGAGAGCTAGGGCATCATTTCTATTACCTTCAAGGCATTGTGTGAAGTGTTTGATCTTTTTTTATTTATTTATTTGTTGATATTCACTATGTGGTACTCCATGTTTATGATCATTTCATGAGGAAATGTATTGATGGCTCATAGGCTGCAAGCTAGGGCATCATACATTGTTTATGAGCTCACTATTTAATACTGACATTGTTTACATTTTTTTATTTGGAATACTTGATGACCCGTGAGTTTTGAGAGCTAGGGCATCGTTGCTATTACATTCAAGGCATTGTGTGAAGTGTTTAATCTCTCTCTATTTGTTTTGCTGTTGATATTCACTATGTGGTACTCCCTATTTATGATCATTTCATGAGGAAATATCTTGATGGCTTGCGGGCTGCAAGCTAGGGCATCATACATTGTTTATGAGTTCATTGTTTAATACTGACATTGTTTACATCTTTTCATTTGGAAGGTAGACATTCGAGCTTTGTCTTCCCATTAAATCAATTTCAGTGACATTGTTTACATCTTAGCATTGTTAATAGTGACATTGTTTACATCTTACCATTTGGAATGCTTGATGACTCGCGAGCTTTGAGAGCTAGGGCATCATTTCTATTACCTTCAAGACATTGTGTGAAGTGTTTGATCTATCTTTTTTTTTTTGCTGTTGATATTCACTATGTGGTACTCCCTATTTATGATCATTTCATGAGGAAATGTCTTGATGGCTCACAGGCTGCAAGCTAAGGCATCATACATTGTTCATGAGCTCACTGTTTAATACTGGCATTATTCATGAGCTCACTATTTAATATCTGGCATCATGCAAACATACATTAATACACTTACTGTTTTGAATTTGAGCTCGGGCATCATGTAATGTTATTGCTGTCATTGCATGCTTGCTGCTGTTGTGCACCATATATTATTTTATACACTGTTCATTTCATTGAGACCGTGAGCTTGACATTTGTAATGTATTTTTTGTTATTGGATCAATGCTACCATGTTGTTGAGTCTATGTAAGACTTGCAAGGTTTTGCCCTAAAATTTAGCAGTAATAAAATAAGGACATCAAATAGGGACATCAGTAATAAAATAATACACTTACTATTTTGAATTTGAGCTGAGGTATCATGCAATGTTATTATTGTCATTGCATGCTTGCTGCTGTTGTGCACCATAACAACAACAAGAATGCAATGTTATGAAATTTTGGGATTAAATTAGTGAGTTTGTATACTTTCTCTATTTTAAACTAACCTATGACTTCAAAGGAGGAATTATGAAATATAGTTGTAGGTGGTTATCTCTTCAATAATAATGGAAATATATCACTCCTCATGTTATTATCAAAATTAAATTCAAATATTTCTCAAAATATTTATTCTTGTAGAATTAAGATATCCTTATCTCAATAAATAAAACAATCTTGCATAATAGCTTTTGAATCACATTAACACACACCCATGTTTTGTAGCATAGTTTATTTTAAAAGTGTATGGCTTGACTATGCACATGCATAATTGTAGATGGGGATCAGTAATAGGGTGCTAGACATTGCTTAGGTCTTTTGGATCTAAACCCATCCTTTCCTTCCTTGCAGATTTTGGATCATATAAGAGCATACTGGATTGAACCTTGGGTCAATACTTCATTACTTCAAACAATATTTGGTACCTTCATTATTTATGTTCATCCACTTATGTATGTTTGCAATCATTCATATTCTTTTGAAAATTGGCTATTAGTGACCATATAGGACCATTCTTGATGTTTTTTGGTCATTTGATGAAAAGATGTAAATAGGGACATCAGTAATAAAATTTGTTTTGTTGTGCATATACCTTCTCTGATCAACTCTAATATGCACAGGTGATGAACATTCATATTTTTCTAAGCAGTACTGTGAGCCTTCCTTCCAACACATGTACTATTGTGAAAATCATCACAAGTCCATTTGTTGCAGGAAAGCTCACAATACACATGTCTAGATGTTTGCATATTTTTCACCCGTTCATATACCAAATGATGAATACTCAATTGTTGTAATGGAAAAGCATTAGAACCGTCCATATAGGACCTTTATTATTTATGTTCATCCACTTATGTATGTTTGCATTCATTTATATTTTTCTCAAAGTTGGCTATTAGCGACCATATAAGACCATTCTTGATGTTTTTGAGTCATTTGATGAAAAAATGTAAATAGGGACATCAGTAATAAAATAGGGATTGTTGTCATTGCATGCTTGATGCTGTTGTGCACCATATATTGTTTTATACACTGTTTATTTCATTGAGACTGTGAGCTTGGTTTTTCTTTCAAAAGTGTATAGCTTGACTATGCACATGCATAATTGTAGATGAGGATCAGTAATAAGATGTCATTCATTGCTTAGATATTTTTTATCTAACCCCCATCTCTCTTTTCTTTACAGGTTCTGAATCACACAGGGGCACACTAGATTCATACGTGGGTCAAAAATTCATCACTTCAGACAATGTCTAGCACCCTTATTATTTATGTTCATCCTCTTATGTATGCTTGTACTCTTGCATTTTCTTATCAAAGTTATTTTCCTTGTATAGTATATACAAGTTATTTTTCATATATATATACATGTAATGTTTAGATGCAAAAATTTATTTTTCTTTACATGTATCTTTGCATGAAATGAACACAAATTAAAAAAGATCATCTAATAATGCAAACTAGGGTATTGTAGTCACTCATCTAGTAATTAGTTCCCCAAACCATTACTAAGGATTGAACATGAGTCTAAGTCCTCAAATCTATTATTCTATGTGTATAAAACAATATATGATGTACAACAGCAGCAATCATGCAATGACAACAATGACATTGCATGATGCTCGAGCTCAAATTCAAAACAATAAGTGTATTAATGTATGATCTAATAGCAACAATCTCATTAATTACTAAGGCAAAGGGGTTTTCTAATTCAAAAGACTTAGCAGCCTCTAGGGTCATTTTCTTTTCTATTGCGTTAACAGGACGTCTGCTAGAAACATTATGACTACGCATCCCTTTGCTCATCTCTTCAAAAAAAATTTCCATAGATTTCACCATCTGACGTTTCTTTTCGGTAAGAGATGACTATGAAAAAGATATTTCTATTTTTCATTCTGAGAAGATCCAGAGTGATTTTGAGTCACAGAGGAAATGCCCTGATCCTTCCACAAGTGCTATTCCAACGAGTTCTGATCATTTGATGAACATGAAATTATCTATTGAGCTGAAAATAAAATCAACATAAGACACTGAAAATGAAGTGAAAAAATCTAAGGTTTCTTCTCAACGTAAGTAAAATCCTTTCCCTCAATTAAAGATTGAAGTCTTTCCAAACTCGTTTCTCCCAAATTATGGGAAACTTTGAACTTACCATTTGAATAACCACAAGTTTTTATTTGTATGCAGGCCATTTTTTCGTGAGTCATGAAAATTTCCATCCATCTCTTACCGAAAAGGAATGTCAGATGGTGAAATCTACGAAAATAAAAATTGAAGAGATGAGCAGAGGGATGCTCAGTCATAAATGTAGATATCACAACAGCTGAGAAACATAAATATAACTATCCAAAAAATTATGACCATGATGCCTACATTTATGTTTCTCAGCTATTGTGTCCCACGACCCCTTATTTGATTGGTCAGAGCTCTATTTGTTATATTGATGCTATTAGATAAAATAGGGACATCAATAATAAAATAATACACTTACTATTTTGAATTTTAGGTCTGACATCATGCAATGTTATTGCTGTCAAAATAGTATGTGTATTAATGTATGATCTAATAGCAGCAATCTCATTGATCATTACCTTTGACTCCTCCATCATTATAGAAGAGATAACTACCTACAACTATATTTCATAATTTCTCATTTGAAGTAATAGGTTAGTTTAACTATTGGACAATGAGCTGATAGAAGTTTCGAATAGATTTGAATAAAAACTAGGAGTATTGAATTTTATCATGCAATGTTATTATTGTCATTGCATGCTTGCTGTTGTTGTGCACCATATATTGTTTTATACATTGTTTATTTCATTGATACTGTGAGCTATTGTAGTTGACTGTATTCTTTTGGGGTCTGATTTATTGTAGTTGTTTCTTTTTCCTTTGAATCATTGTTTACAATTACCTTTGATGTAATATTTATGTGAATAACAAGAACAAAATGGTGAACGAGTGTATTTGACAAATATAAACATGACACATTTTGTTGGGCTGATTGGGTTGGCCTGGTACCATTTACATGGCCTGGCTAGATATTAAATAGTGAGCTCATGAAGAATCATCCTACTGCTTACACTGCAATTTTTATGTCCATTTCCATTAAAATATATCACTCCTCCTGTTATATAGACATAATAAAACAATCTTGCATAATAGTTTTTGAATCACATTAACACACACCCATGTTTTGTAACATAGTTCATTTTAGAAGTGTATGGCTTGACTATGCACATGCATAATTGTAGATGAGGATCAGTAATAGGGTGTCAGACATTGCTTAGATCCTTTGGATCTAACCCCATCTTTTCCTTCCTTGCAGGTTTTGGATCATACAAGAGCATACTAGATTGAAGTCTGGGTCAACACTTTATTATTTCAAGCAATGTTTGGTACCTCCATTATTTATGTTCATCCACTTATGTATGTTTGCATTCATTCATATTCTTCTGAAAGTTAATTTTTATGAGCTAAAATTCAAAACAGTAAGTATTATTTTATTACTGATGTCCCTATATATTGTGTGAAGTGTTTGATCTCTCTTAGTAATAGGATGTCATTCATTGCTTAGATATTTTTTTATCTAACCCCCATCTCTCTTTTCTTTGCAAGTTTTGAATCACACAAGGGCACACTAGATTCATACCCGGGTCAAAAATTTATCACTTCAGGCAATGTCTGGCACCCTTATTATTTATTTTCATCCTCTTATGTATGCATGTACTCTTGCATTTTTTTTCATAGTTTTTTTTTTTATAGTATATACAAGTTATTTTTCATATATATACATGTAATCTTTGGATGCAAAAATTTATTTTCCTTTACATGTATCTTTGCATGAAATGAACACAAATTAAAAAAGATCATCTAATAATGCAAACTAGGGTACTGTAGTCACTCATCTAGTAATTAGTTCCCCAAACCATTACTAAGGATTGAACATAAGTCTAAGTCCACAAATCTATTGTTCTATGTGTATAAAACAATATATGGTGCACAATAGTAGCAAGCATACACTGACAAAAATAACATTGCATGATGCCCGAGCTCAAATTCAAAATAGTAAGTGTATTAATGTATGATCTAATAGCAGCAACCTCATTGATCATTACCTTTCACTACTGATGATGATGATGCTACTATTGATGCTGCTACTGATGAGGATGATGTTTCTACTGATGTTGCTACTGATGAGGATGACGATGACGATGATGCTGATGGTGATGATGATGACGATGACAATAGTGGTGGTGATGATGTTGTCGATGATGACCATCTTGATGATGAGATGGATGAAGAAGAATATCAATGACATGAATGAAATGTACAATAATGCCAAATGTTTGGCGTGTTCTAACGATTGTTTTATATGTACTACTCTTATTCACCTTGTTTTATATGTCCTACTTATATATCTTTAATCTTTTGTTAAGAAAAATTTCATTCTAAAAAAGTGTATTTAATCTCTATATGCTTAAACAACCTCACTAGTTAAGAGTGTTCTCATTTGTAGTGGGCATGACAAGAATCAAATCACTTGAAAGACACTAGTATTTAGACATGCACAAATTAGTGATGTGATTAAGAAAATTACTTTTCTTTACAATTGCATGGTTGTCTTTGGTTTATCATTTTGTTTTGAGTGTCTAGTGATTTAAACCAAAGACTTTGACTTAGCCAAAAAATATGCAAGTCTACATTAGTATGTTTCTTTTTATTGTAATTATAATTAGTATGAATGAACAAAACAATGACAATGCAATACTTGTGATAATGCAATATTTGTCAAAATAGCGTCGATGACTTCGGTCAATGTGCTTATGTGTCAATGTGGTGTTGGCACATGCATGTTGAAGATTTCACACACAACAAGTAATTCTGGGCATCAATTTTGGGTTTTCCCAAATAGGAAAAAGGTCTGGATATTTCATAATTATATTTTATGTTTTAAAATAATGTGACAACTACTCATTTTATGAAGAACTGATGTACATTTGGTATTGTCAAGGAAATACTGGATGTCAATACTTTTGGTGGGTCGATCAAACCACATTTACATCTACCACATTTCATTGTCTCATAAGTCGCATCAAATGATCCACTTTCTATAATATAAGTCTCTCAGCTCGGTTCACCAAGAAGAAGACTTCTCCCAAGTCATCACAGACACCATAGTGATCTACGAATCTCCAATGTGCAAGTTTTGCACGTCACTCTCTCATCACACCTAACTCATTCGAAACTATGGCAAAAATAGTAGACGATCCCAGCGATCCATCACAACCCGATCTTAACAACAATGCAAAGAGTAGCATGATTCCATCTTCAAGCCGATCAATGCACAGTCTACTCAAGCTCCAAGTCAAGTCACTGCTACACTCCATAGGAACAAAGCACATCAAATTTGGACCAAAGAAGTCAAGAAGTCGCTCGAATTAGATCCGAATGCAATCAAGTCCGCATATATCCCATGAACACATCAGGAAGAATGCATCTCTGATCACCACACTAGCTTCTTGTGTCAGAGTCGTCGCTATCTCAAGTCTTGATTCGGTAGGATCCATTTGAAATCCAAGTCTCTAGACTCGATTCAATAATCCACGACCCGCTACCAAATCTACTGTAAAGTTATCTCTGAATGATCCATAACCAAATCACGAGCAGGAACCAGATCTGCAAGAATGTTGTTCTGAATAAAAAAAATATATACTTTTAAAAAAAAATTGATTGTCATCGTAACTACGATGGAATCTCAACAGTGACAGGTATCCATCGCAAACTTCTGACATACAGTCATTGCATTAACAGCATCGCTGTTGGAACAAATCATAAATGATGAATGTCCGTCGTAAATTTCCAATGTATGTTCATCATATGTACAACATAGTCATCGTTAGAAATAGGTTAATAACGATGACTACCTGTCGAAATATTCTGACGGGTCACCATCTTTTGTATTTGTTGCGACAATTAGGCGTTGCAATGTGGATGGCCGCAAATAGGTGTGACGATAGGTTTTCTTTTTTGGCACCTGCTTTTTGCGACGGCTAAGGGTGTCGTAATTACAATGCCTAACAAAACTATCAATTTTTCTGACTGCAACATTGGGTAGTGTCGCTCAATGAATAGTATACTGTTTAAATTCAGACTTTTGACCGTCGGAAAAAGGTCTCAAATGTACTAGTGGTGGGTAACTTGCAAGAGGAACTACATCCAACAAAGTAGGAATGATAACTAGTTCCGAACAAGGATCCTCTTGAGAATCACAATGTTCGACACTAGATGTAATAGTCAATTGTGATGAAAGCATATTAGGTAAATCAATGTCAATGTCAATAGTCTCATATTCATCATTAACATCATCAAGAGTATCTTCTTCATCCAGATTAATCAAAATAGGATCTAAGATATGAATAGAATCACCATAATCATGCATCTTAACATCATTATTAATAACAACTTCTTCTAACACATCATGCATAGGTTTATCCAAAGAACGTAGAGATTTACAAGCTTTAGCTTGAGAATGACACTTCTTAAGACGTTCATTAGCAGATCAATTACGCTTTTCTTTACTTGAAGTAGGTTGAGAAATAGGAGGAACAACCACAGGATCCTTCATAGGTTCTTTAGGAAGATCAATAGGATTAGTAGGAACTTTATTAACAGAACTAGAAGCCATAGTTAAAGGAGGTATAGAAGGTGTAGGAAAAAGACCATGACTAAGATCCATAGGAGGTACACTTAATTTGATAATCTTACGATGCTTATAGGCTTGATATGAATGGAAAACATTATCAGGTCGAGAAGGACATGAATTAGGTAATGAAGGCCAAAAGAAATCAAGAGTAGCACAATCTCTAGGCCTAGAAGGTTGATATAAACTATGATTAACCATCTTCACTTCTTCATCATGAACAAATTTAAGACATTTATGTATAGGTGAAGCAACAACATGCATGGCATTTAACCATGGCAAACCAAGCTTAACTTGAAATTGATCAGAAGTAGGAACAACAACAAAGGTAGTGTTCACAATTTTTCCACAAAGTTCAACCAATAAATTAATAGAACCAAATGATGGAAAAAAAAACCATTACAAGCTTGAATCCACACATCCGATGTATCATAAAAATTGCATTGCAAGTTTTTCATAAAAAGATTTTCTTCAGTAATAACATTGACTAAGGATGTAGGATCAATAAGATAACCATGAGTAGGTTTCTGAGAAATCCTAGCATAAATGTAAAGGGGACCATCAGGAGCTTTAATAGTCTCAGAATCATAAAAGGTAATAAAAAATTCTTGAGGTCTTTTAGTCTTACGTTGTTGTCGAGGTTTAGGTTGAGATTTCAATTTAGGCTTAGGTTTTGGTCGAAGTTGAGATTGAACTTGAGGTTGAAGTTGAGGTTGAGGTTGAGGTGGAGATATAGTTTGACCAACATGTTCCACTTGATTAACAATGTGATTGAGATCATCCATCTTTGAATCATACACAATTTCCATAGAAGATGACTGAGCAATGGTATTAGTATCATGCGTAGGTAAAGGATTTGTATAGATTTGAAGATTTTGATTAGGAGAAGAAACAAATTTGTTCCCTCTACCATCAAGAATATCAATAGATAAGGCATTAGAATCAATTAAGTCTTGAACCTTATGTTTTAAAAAATAACACTTCTCAGTATCATGACCATTCTGACGATGATATTGACAAAAAGCTTTAGGTTCAAAAGATTTAGATGCAATCATAATAGGTAAAAGAGTTTGAATAGGAGGTAAAGTAATCATATTAGCAGTTAACAACGTATTCATAACATAATGTAAAGATTCAGAAAGAGGAGTAAATGTATCATTTAATCGAAAAGCAGTGGATGCAGAAGTGGCATTGTGAGATGCAACAACAACTTGATCAGCAACTGCATTCGCTTGTTTGTTTATCTTGACATAGTTGTTGAATTTTTGAAATTTGTTTGGATTAGGAGCAACATCACTTTTATCAACTGGAATAGGAGCCATTGGAGTGGTGCTCTCAAATTGACTCACTTGTAATTGATAATGATGAAGCATTGCACAAAGTTGTTGAAAAGAGGTAAATTCAGTAAGCATGATCTTATCTCTAATATCCTTTTGCAAATTTGAAATAAACATACATTGAATATCAATATCAGGAACAGGATAGGAAATTTGAGCATGCAAATGCTTAAATCTACCAATAAATTCAATCAATTTTTCCTTAGCACTTTGTTTACAATGCATCAAATCAGTCAAAGACACTTGTGGACCAATGTTGTTTTGAAATTTTTGAATAAAAGCATTGGCAAGTTGTGGGAAGGAATCAATAGAATAAGGAGGCAAGGAACAATACCATTGTAAGGCCTTGTCATAGAAAGTTCTAGCAAACAGTTTGGCTAAAATCCTATGGTCATGAGCATAATCACTACAAAGGATTTGAAATGTTTTAACATGATGAACATGGTCTCCTTTTCCATTATAATTCTCAAGATGAGGCATATCGACTTGCTAAGGAACAAGAGTACAAATAATGTCGCGAGAAAAAGGACTTCCCATGTCACATGTAGGAACACTAAACTCGTTTTGAGTTAAGGAAGCAAGTTGTTGTAAAGATGACATAGTTTGAGCCAAACTGATGATTGTTGAATCATTAGAGGAAATAGGAGGAACGAAAACATTAGAAACACTAGGTAAATTGTAAGAAGCTTCAGGAATGGAAGATACAACTGGAGGAACACTTGGAACTACAATTGGAAGTGGACTGGAATAAGTAAAAGGAACATTATGATAAGAAGGTTATGATGTAGGAAGGGACACAGGAGGAACACTCATAGGAATAGAGGGAACCATCACAATCACCAAAGAAGGAGTATAGGTAGGAACACTAGGTAAAGGAATAGAAGAAGGTTCTATACTAGTGACAAGAGGAATCAACCTTAAATCTTGAGCTTCTTGAGCTAAAGGTTTAACATTTGAATGCACGATGTGAGTAATACCACGAAGAAGATTAACAACTTGATCACTATCATGAAAAACTTTCTTAAGAGTCTCTATAGCTTGAATAGAATCTTGATTATGGTTTTCTTGAATAAGCCAATTACCCATTTTATCAAGTTCAGTTGAAAGTTTTTGGAATTGTTCAGGAGGAACTCTTAAAGCATCATCCTCATCATGAGATGAGTGAGAAGAGTTTTGCTCCATAATAGGATTAGAATCATGAAGAATCAAATTATCATCTGGGACCCTAAGGAAAGGAGAGGAAGACTCGAGATCAAAGACACCCACAAGTCTACGACTTCGTCTAACTAGAATATTATAAGTAGGACTAGAAGTAGTAAAGCTCATAAACCAATACAATGCAAATGAACTAAACTAAGAAAACATAAAGCATGATTTTTTTTGTATTTTGAAAGAAATTTTGTAATTTTTTTGTATTTTTGAATTAGAAAAGCAAGAAATCTAATTAGTATGCAAGATTTAACATAAAAGAGAAATCTAATACCAACAAGATAATATAAAGGGATATCTAACACCAAAAAGAAAGAGAGTAAGCTAGTCAGGTTCACCAAAATGAATAGGGTAAAATAGTAGGTATGTGAAAATGAATAGTGTGATATGAAAAGGAGAATATGAGATCTACTTCTAAATCCAAAATCCCAAAAGAGATATCCAAATTGATCAACCAAAAGGTCAATACACAAAAGAATCAATCTATGGAGAATATGAATGAAGGAGAAAACCTTATATTTCACTATGAAGAGTATATGTTTCAAATCTGAAATAAATGAAAGGAAAATACTAACCTCAAAATAGGGCAGATCTAGAAAATGCTAATTTATGATTTCTGTGTACAGTTTCAGGAAATCCTGCAACCTGTTTCGGACTAGAAATGTCGAGACAGAGAAAACATAGAAATTTTTTTTCTTTCTGGCAGCAGGTAGTCTTTGACCCCGATAAAAGGTCAAAGACTACTTCAGAATTCTGAAGGTCATCTTTGATTTTGTTCACGGATCTCAAAAGTTCTCCGAAAAGGGTATCTAGATCCAAGCTCCAATCCGTAGTCCTCCACCTGTACTTGCAAGAAAAAAGGGTTTTTGTTGTTTGGATGGGGGGTTTGCCTTGGTCAAACCCCAATTTAAGAATTAACCTTGAAATTGTAATATGCATAAAAAAGAAAATGGAACTATTCACCTCGCTTGTGTTGAAGTCCTTATAAGGGATTCAAATCCTTGAATCTACAAGTATGGATGGTCCAATGAATGTAGGAATGTATTTAGGATGTCTCAAATTAATGGCATTAGATCTTCAACACCAATCTTGAATGTATCTTTTCATAGGAGGAGGCTTGGATGAATGTGGATGGAGAAATCTTCAAGGGGGCTCCAAAGAGATTGAATCCTTCAATGGCTAACAATGGATCTCCTTGATGAATGCTTGAATGCTTGAACACTTGAATGCTAGGCTTGAAGATGAATGAATGCTCACTTTCTTTTCTTCTCCTTCTTTCTTACTTGCACTTGAAAGATTACTTGATAATGGATGCTTGATTGCAAAAGTGATGGATGAAATGAGAGAGGAAGGCTTCCTTTTATAGTGATCTAGGGCACAAACCTCTAGAGAAGGCCGACATTGGAGAATTAAATTTTAATTAATCTTAACCCATAGAAATGGACCCACATTAAATGCGATTTAAGGATTTACCATTCAGAAACCCGAAATGGCCGACCCGGAAGCGGGAAAGAAATATTTTTGAAACCTGACATCCCATAATTCTTGAAAATCTAAAAATTGGACCTAGGGTCAGGGATGAGGTAGACACTGCCCTAGGTCAAGGTTGAGGTCGTCCCTAACCTAGGTTAGGGTCTAGGTCATCCTTGACCCTACCAGGTCATCTTTGACCCAAACAGTCAGAAACTCTAGATTCTCAGAGAAAACTATCCAAAAAAGGCCAAAAATAAGGAGGAGAGAAGCAAAATAGGGGGAAATAGCCAGATACATGCAAAGACCTGATCAAGGTGCTTAACATGACCCCAAACCACTCACTCGAAGGGCTAAATGCTCTTAACATGGAAGTGCTTCCATTTTAAGGTGATACAGGTGCAAGAAGGCTCATTGAATGAACCAAAGAGGTAAAAGAACTTGATGGTCAAGAGAGCACTTTGGAGTGAGAGTAATAAGGAAGATCTGATTAGGAAAAGTTTTTTAAAGACTAGATGTAGAGTTTCTGATAAAGTATGGAAGGTAATCATTGATAGTGGAAGCTTAGAGAATTTGGCATTTGAGAAAATGGTTGCAAGTTTACATTTGGAAAGACTGAAACACTTGAGACCCTATCAAATTTCATTGATCAAGGACGAGCATACCCTATTGGTAAGTGAACAATGTTATGTGAATTTGAAAATTGGCAAGTACTATGATAAGGTGTTATGTGATATCATGCCTATGGATTGTTGTCATATTTTGTTGGGTAGACCTTGGAAATATGATAGACATGCTATATATGATGGAAGATTGCATAAATATACTATTTGGGCTGATGGGAGAAAGCAAATCTTGTTGCCTTTGATTGAAGAACTTGTTACTAGTGTTTGTACATCTGTGAAAGTTTGTTTGATGGAAGGAAGAAAGTTTGTTAAGGATTTGAAGAAGAATGATGTGTGTTTTGTTGTGATTCCTAACAAATCGAGTAAGAAAATAGAGGATAGCATCCCTGAAGAGATTGATAAGATACTCACCAAGTATAGAGAGATCATTTCTAATAATGTACCTGATGGTTTTCCACCAAAAAGAAGCATTGATCATTGTATGGATCTGTTCTAGGAGCTAGTTTACCGAATAAGGCACCACATCAGTTAACACCTACCAAGAATTAGGAATTGAACTAACAAATCCAAGAATTGTTGCAAAAAGGTTTGATTCAAGAAAGTTTGAGTCCATGTGCAATACCAACTATATTGGCACCTAAGAAGAATGGAGAATGGAGAATGTGTACTAATTCGAGAGCAATCAACAAGATAACAGTGAAATATAAGTTTCCTATACTGAGAATGGATGACATAATAGATAGTTTTACTAGAGCAAAGTATTTTACCAAAATTGATTTGAAAAGTGGATATCATCAAATCAAAATCAGAGAAGGTGATGAGTGGATGACTACTTTTAAGACAAGAGAAGATTTGTATGATTGGTTAGTTATGCCCTTTGGTTTAACTAATGCACCGAATACTTTTATGAGATTGATGAACGAGGCTTTGAAGAAATTCTTTGGTAAATTTATGATTGTATATCTTGATGACATTCTGATATTTAGTAAGACCAGATAAGAACATTTGTTGCACATTGAGAAAGTATTGTAGAGGTTGAAAGAAGAAAAGTTGTTGATTAATCTAAAAAAGTGTTCTTTCATGAAAGAGGAGATTGTGAATTTGGGATTTTTTATTTTAGCTGATGGTTTGAAGATGGATCCTAAAAAGGTTGAAGCTATTTTGAACTGGCCTACACCTGAAAATGCTAGTGAGGTAAGATCATTTCATGGATTACCAAGTTTTTACCAAAAGTTCATCAAAAATTTCAGTTTAATTTGTAATGCTATGATTGAAACTATGAGAGGAGATAAAAGAGAATTCAAGTGGACACATGGAGCTGATAAAAGTTTTGAGACTTTGAAGAAGAAGGTTGTTGAATTACCTATGTTAGCTTTACCTAATTTCAATAAGGTATTTCAAGTTGAATGTGATGCAAGTGGTAGTGCAATAGGAGCTGTGTTGAGTCAAGAAGGTAAACTTGTTCCTTTCTTTAATGCGAAATTGAATAATGCAAAAAGGAAATATTATGTGTATGATCAAGAGTTCTATGCTATTGTTCAAGCTCTAAAGAAATGGAGACATTATTTGATACTGAGTGAATTTGTGTTGTATACTGATCATAAGGCTTTACAGTATTTGGGTAGTCAGAATAAGTTGAATCAGAGACATATGAAACAGGTTGAATATTTGCAGAGTTATACATTTGTGATAAAACATAAGAGTGGAGTCATTAACCGAGTTGATGATGCATTGAGTAGAAGAAGATCTTTGATGACTGAGATGAGAATTAAAGTTCTTGGTTTTGATGACATGAAAGATTTATATGAAACTAACCTTGATTTTTTTGAGCCATGGAGGAAATGCAGAGCACCTATTTTAGATCAAATGAGTACTAAATGGGAAGACTATTTCATTAAAAAAGGTATGTTGTTTAAAGGTATTCAGTTGTGTATACTGAGAGGATCAATGAGAACTAATTTGATAAAGGAGAAACATGGTAGTGGTTTGGCTGGACATTTTGGTATTGACAAGACATTGGATTTTCTTAAGGAGAAATACTTTTGGCCACAGATGTATAAGGACGTTCAGAAATTTGTGACAAGTTGTGAAGTTTGTCAAGTTGCAAAAGGATTAAGTTGGAATATTGGATTGTATATACCGATTTTTGTTCCTGAGAAACCTTGGATTGATATCAGTATGTATTTTATTCTTGGCTTACCGAAGACAGTAAGAGGTAATGATTCCATATTTGTTGTTGTAGATATATTTTCTAAGATGGCATATTTTATAGCATGTAGAAAGACATCAGATGCAGTGCATATAGAAAATCTTTTCTTTAAGTAAATTATCAGATTCCATGGATTACCGAGGAGTATCATCTTTGACTGAGACAGTAAATTTGTTGGATACTTTTGGAAGACTCTTTGGAAAAAGTTGGGTACCGAGTTGAGGTATAGTTCTACATTTCACCTACAGACTGATGGACAGACAGAGGTTGTGAATAGAAGTTTGGGTAATCTTTTGAGATGCTTAGTTGGAGATACACCAAGTAATTGGGATTCTATGTTGGCACAAGCAAAGTTTGCATACAATAATTCAATGAATAGGAGTACTAGAAAAACACCTTTTGAGATTGTTAATGGCATACAATCGAGAGGTATATCAAATTTGAAGGATATTGATGGTGAAGAAAGAGAAGTGTTGAAGGAGAAGATTTTGCTGAGTTCATGAAGACATTGCATGAGGAAGTAAAACATAAGTTGGAAGATAGTAATCAGAAATAGAAGGATAGAGTAGATAGACAAAGAAGACATAAGACTTTTATAATTGGGGATGAAGTAATGGTTCATTTGAAGAAAGGTAGATTTCCTGTTAGAACATATGGGAAGTTGAAAATGAAAAAATTTGGTTCTTGCAAGATATTGAGGAGATTTGATAGTGGAAATGCTTATGAGATTGAGTTACCTAATGATGTGGATATATCACCTATATTCGACATTGCATATTTGTATGAGTATCATGAACCTGATGAAGACATGACAGTACCGAATGATTATCCTAAGAAGAAGACAGAAGAAGTTGAGCAGATTTTGGAACAAAGAACTAGCAAAAGCACAAGAGGAAAATAGTACATGGAATATCTAGTAAAATGGAAGAACAGACCGATTGAAGATAGCTCATGGATTTCACAATCTGAGTTAGATTCAGCTCGGGTTGTACATGTTGCATGATTCAGATAATCATTTCAAGCCCAAGTGTCTGATGTAGGAGCATCTCGGGTTCTTAGCAATCCTGTGTCACCAAAAACAAGTTTGAGTTGTTTAGTTTTCTCAGTAGCTGCTTGGTTCCTTCATTGACCGAGTTGGCTCGGTAGTTGCTTGGGTCCTTCTTTGGCCGAGTTGCTCGGTTGGTTTGCCAAATTATTTCCTTTCGCTCAGTAACCTTGCTCACTGAGTGGTTTATTTTGATTTCATGTTGAGGCTGACTTGTGCATTGAATTTTGGTCGTGGAGTTAGTGTTGAAATTGATCATTGGGAAGCGTGTGGACCTAGATCTAGTCATTCCTTTCTCCAATGATGGATTTCAAGGATGAATTTTTTAGTAGCCTCTTGTATAAATAAAGTTATTGTTCGTAGTTTAGGCATCAATTTAGGAGATAGAAGATAATTTATGAAAGATGAATCCTCGCATGTTGGAGGACTTTTGTTATTGAATTTGAATGTATCTGGCCGTAACTGAGAAGGCCTTACAACCCAACATGTATGAATCCATTGATGAATAATACATGAAGTTTTTGCATTCTCTCTTCCATGTTTTGTGTTTTCTTCCACATGTGTGATCTCTGCAAGGGGGTTGTGGTTAAGGTGTATCTTTGGCCCTTTGTGTCACTTTGTCTCCATCCAGTTAAATCTCAATGTGGACGTCATAAGTGGAGACTAGATAGTGAGGATCATGAGAGAATATTGCATGTTCTCCATGAGAGGTCTGAACCACCTGAGTTGGTCTAAAAAGTAAATTACATGGATATTTCATGTGTTAGGACCTACTTGACATCTCTAGATTAAATTGACTATACTTTGTTGATATATTGAAACATATGATGGATTATATTTTATTTATCTATTAATAAGAATTTGATTATATATTTTGATATAGTTCAATACTTTTGTATATATTTTGATGGTTCAATGGTTTTAATATATAGTTATGTATGCTTTTAATAATATTTTTATACACATGGTTTTATATGTATGTATGTTAGATTATGTATGCTTTGATGGTTCGTTGATTTTTATATGTAGGTAAATATAAATGCTTTGATGTTTGTTAAAGTGAATGTGTTAAATGGATGATATTAAGTTTAGAAATTACTTATGGTTCGTTAATTACATGTTATCTTGTTATTCTTTATGATGGTTCAATTATATTACTTAATAGTTAAAGATCCCTTTAAGACCTCCCCTTAAGACATTAGTTAGGTTACTAATGACATTAGTTAGGTTACTTAAGACATGTTAGTTCTAGATTACTTATATTACTTATAATCTAGTTACATATCAACTTGTTATTTTTTATGATATTAAAATTAGATTAACTTATTAGAACTAGAGATCCCCTTAAGACCTCCTCTTAAGTAGTTATATAAATGCTTTGATGTTTGTTAAAGTGAACGTGTTAAATAGATGATATTAAGTTTAGAAATTACTTGTGGTTCATTAATTACATATTATCTTGTTATTTTCTATGATGGTTCAATTATATTATTAAATAGTTAAAGATCCCCTTAAGACCCCTCCTTAAGACATCAGTTAGGTTACTAATGACATTAGTTAGATTACTTATGACATGTTAGTTCTAGATTACTTATATTACTTATAATCCATTAGTTACATATTAACTTCTTATTTTTTAAAGTGAATGTGTTAAATGGATGATATTAAGTTTAGAAACTACTTATAATCTATTAGTTACATATTAACTTGTTATTTTCTATGATGGTTCAATTATATTACTTAATACTTAAAGATCCCCTTAAGACCCCTCCTTAAGACATTAGTAAGGTTACTAATGACATTAGTTGGGTTACTTATGTTAGTTCTAGATTACTTATATTACTTATAATCCATTAGCTACATATTAACTTGTTATTTTTTAAAGTGAACGTGTTAAATGGATGATATTAAGTTTAGAAATTACTTATAATCCATTAGTTACATATTAACTTGTTATTTTCTATGATGGTTCAATTATATTACTTAATACTTAAAGATCCCCTTCAGACCCCTCCTTAAGACATTAGTTAGGTTACTTATGACATGTTAGTTCTAGATTACTTATATTACTTATAATTCATTAGTTACATAATACGTATTATCTTGTTATTTTTTAGGATGGTTCAATTATATTACTTAATAGTTAAAGATCCCCTTAAGACCCCTCCTTAAGACATTAGTTAGGTTACTAATGACATTAGTTAGGTTAATTATGACATGTTAGTTCTAGATTACTTATATTACTTATAATCCATTAGTTACATATTAACTTATTATTTTTTATGATATTAGTTACATATTAACTTGTTATTTTTTATGATATTAGTTACATATTAACTTTTTATCATATGATTGTGTATCAAATCAAATCACGTAACCGTCTAATTGTTTAATCAAATCAAATCATGTAAATGTTTAACCATAATCAAATCATGTAACCATCTAACCATAATCAAATCAAATCATGTAACTATCTAACCATAATCAAATCAAATCATGTAACTGTATGACCGTAATCAAATCATGTAACCGTTTAACCATGATATCAAATCAAATCATGTAATCATTTAACCATAATCAAATCATGTAACCGTCTAACCATAATCAAATCAAATCATATAACTATCTAACTGTAACCAAAGATCATAAACACATAAATCATCTATGCATCTAGGTCCATAATATATAAATGTCAAACATATGTGAAATGTTCAAAACATAAATCAAATATGCATGCAACAAATGCCCTAAGGTATCCTAGACTAATCAAGTCACATACGAATATAGCGACCCTCTGAACAAGTGTTATGAGAATCCTTTGCACATGAAGCAGCAACAAACCCCTAAAAATTTAGTACAACAACTTGTCAAATATATATGTACATTCATGTATTATAATCATATACCATTTGAAATATATTAATACATGAATTTAAACTCAAGTATATTTAAAACCTACTTGAGCACTAGTAGGTGTCACCTCTGCTGAATCTCTCATGCATACACGTTGTGATCCCATTCTAGAGGTAGTACGATCATGCAATGGTGCATACAAATATTGTATATAAAATACAAATGTACACGATATTAGTACACACAACTATGTAATCAATTTATTGACTACAAATAAATTGAAAATTAAATTTACACCTACGTCTAGGGAGCAAGAGGATCATCAACGTGCACCATCACATCATCTACAAAAACATCATCATGCACATCATCTCTAGTACCAATCCTCTCTAATGAGGAGTGTAGCCGAGAAGGGAGTGGTGTAGAGTCAGAGTCGTGATGAAGTAGAAGATCCATAAAATGAAGCCATGCTAGTGTCAGCAGTGGTCTATCTCAATCCCTGTAACTGGTCCTCAAAACCATCCAGGCCCTCCGCTGTGATGCAAACATCACCAAGATGTATCCCTCCTTGTGTAGCTGCAGAGTGATCAATGGGTGCAGAGTGCTCTGAACTATGAGATGCATGAGCTAATGGTGTGCTCTAAGGTGGTGGAACAAGAGGGCCTTGAGAGAGTCTAATGGTGTCTCTGATAAACTGTATAGGGACCCTCTCTGACTGAGAAATATAGGTATATGACTGTAATAGGTCCTCCAATAAATACAGTGTCATCTCAACATAAATTTGATGTCCAATAAGAGCTCCTATATCACATGGTATAGGGAGACCAACATCTCTATATGCCTCATTAATAGGGGGTGCACTACTAGATGATTCCTTTGAAGATGTCGAGGGTCAACTTGGTCTAGTCATAATATATTTAGTGTGTATCTGAAGTAATATTGGTGACCGCAATTGCAATGTGTCCAATCCTATCGATTGCTTCCCTCTAGGAAGAAATGACAACTTTGTCGGTAGTATCGGCCAATATGGTGCCACTGCGGGTGCCCTCTGTCCAACCAAGTGCCTATGTCTTGACACAACATGATCAGGCCTATGATACTAATCATGGTCTGCAACTCTATTGTGCCCTTGTCTGAAGTACCCCAAAAGATCTAAGTAGTTTACGTTGAGACCCAAACAAACTTCAACGTAAACCTGTTGTGCAAAGTAAAGTGGAATCTGGTCATTATTGGGATAATGACCATGTGCCACAAAGAACTGTAGGTATATCATGTGTGCTATCTCTAGTACTACACAACATGTAACTTGATATGTGCTGATCTTGCTCCTCTCTCGGTAGCAAGGGAAAACCTCTCCTTTGATAATATCCTTTGAGACCTGTGACTGGACCTCAGCTAAGGATATATCACCGGAGATCTCAGATCTCAACTCTCAAAAAATAGAATCAATAATCTGTGGAGTATATGTTGTCTTCCTTCTCATGCACGCAAAAAAATCCTCTAGACTACACAAAATGGTGGTGCAAATATATCTGTAAACGTTGTCCTCAGAGGAAGCTATAGAATCTCGTAACCACCCCATCTCTTGGGTAGCAAAGTGACATATTTCCCCCATATCAGGAACATCGGGTGCCTGACGTGGGGCTCCTTGTACTGCATCATGCTAGGGGGGTAGCCTATGTTGGGTCATCCTACCCTGGTGTGGCACCTTGTGCCGGGTCACCCTGTGCACAATCGTGTGTGTCCATCTAAGGGTAACATACATTATTAAATGTTAAAATTTAAGTACATTACATGTGTGCAAGTAAAATAAGATTAAAATCTAAAATTATACAAATACAATTATACATTTAATTATCTGACCTTGCTCTTAAGTGGATATTAGGTCTTAAGGGTCCTATTATGTCTTATTAGGTATTATTAGGTCCTATTAGGTATTAATTGGTCTTAATTGGTCCTAATTGGTCCTAATTAGTTCTATTAGGTCTTAATTGGTCCTATTAGGTCCTATTAGGTCTTAATTAGATCTTATTAGGTCCTATTAGGTCTTATTAGGTCCTATTAGGCCCTATTAGGTCTTAAGGGTCCTATTAGGTCTTAATTGGTCCTATTAGGTCACATTAGGTCATATTAGGTCTTAATTGGTCCTATTAGGTCTGATTGGGTCTTAAGGGTCTTATTGGGTCCTATTGGATCTTAAGGGCCCTATTAGGTCCTATTAAGTCACATTAGGTCATGTTAGGTCCTATTGGGTCCTATTAAATCCTATTATGTCATATTGGGTCCTATTAGGTCCTATTGGGTCTTAAGGGTCTTATTGGGTCCTATTGGGTCTTAAGGGTCCTATTAGGTCCTATTAGGTCATATTAGGTCCTATTAGGTCTTAATTGGTCCTATTAGGTCCTATTGGGTCTTAAGGGTCCTATTAGGTCCTACTAAATCTTAACGGTCCTATTAGGTCTTAATTGGTCCTATTAGGTCTTAAGTGGTCATATTAGGTCATATTAGGTCCTATTAGGTCTTAATTGGTCTTATTAGGTCCTATTAGGTCCTATTAGATCTTAAGGGTCTTATTGGGTCCTATTGGGTCTTAAGGGTCCTATTAAGTCCTATAAGTCTTAAGTGGTCCTATTATGTCTTAATTAGGTCCTATTGGGTTTTATTGGGTCTTAAGGGTCCTATTAGGTCCTATTAGGTCTTAATTAGGTCCTATTGGGTATTAAGGGTCTTATTGGGTTGTATTAGGTCTTAATTAGTTCCTATTAGGTCTTAATTAGGTCTTATTGGGTCTTAAGGGTCTTCTTGGGTCCTATTGGGTCTTAAAGGTCCTATTAGGTCTTAGTTAAGGTCATGTTAGGTCTTAATTGGTCTTAATAGGTCCTATTAGTCACATTAGGTCTTAAGTGGTCCTATTAGGTCTTAAGGGTCCTATTAGGTCTTAAGGGTCTCATTGGGTCATATTAGGTCCTTAATTAGGTCCTATTAGGTCTTAAGGGTTGAATGTTAGGTCTTAATTGGCCTTGAGGGTCTTATTAGGTCTTAATAGGTCCTATAATGTCTTAGTCTAGGTCATGTTAGGTCTTAATTGGTCTTAATAGGTCCTGTTATACACTGAATTTGCACCTCTGATCTCAAGCTCTCGTAGTCTTGATAATCTAGTATAACATGGGAATCATCTCAAGGTTGTGGGACCTTTTGCTAACCAAGATGAGACCTCCAGATTCTAGGCTGGTTCCTCTTGGATAATCACCCTAATTTGCTCTTAACAGGAAAGTAAACTTTTGAGGGAAAGGGATAGAAGGAGTACATGGAAAGCGAAATGACTAAAAGCAAATATATCCTACTAGGTGATGCACCGAGACTAGGGTTTGGATCTCAGTATAGAGGGATGAAACCAGTGATAGACTTAGGTCTAGTAGATTACAACTCAATGAATAGGCCTACATAAATATTTTATAGAGGGGTCTGCAGTAAAGGAATACTATGTAGGGAAAAGGGAATTTCTCAAGACAGTAGTACTCCTAAAGAGTTAGACACAGACTATAACCTGTAGACATTCATCTCTGCAATTGGGTATAGGAATGAGACAGATTGCCAGGGGTGGAAATATGCCCACAAAAGCATTCGAATCAAATCATTCATAAACATACACATGAGTTGCAGAAAGAAAGAGGAATCAGGGAAACTAAGATATCATTGAAAACATGCATACACTTTGATCCAATAAGAGATAATCCACATGAGAAAGCATAAGGACAGGAGAAATGTCACAGAATGCTTTGCAAAATCTGAACAATCAATGAAAATTTAACTACTGTAGAAAGCCAAAGGGCAAGAAAAATGCCACAAATTGCTCTCTGAGAAAGAAAACCTTCCTTTTTACAATTGCTAGATTCTGAGCACTACAGGCTCCAAAAAATGTTATATACATCACTCAACTGCACGTAGGCAGGAGTCAAAATTAACCAGGGTTACATAAATCTGCATAAAATAATCCAACCCTAAACCAGTCACTTCTGATCATAAATACAATTATGCAAATATCTCAACTGATTAGATATTTCTCCTTGCGTGCCCATGCCTGTACTGATCCTGCCTGTAGATCAACAACCTTGATCCATCTACCTCCCTGCAAGCCCACTAAGTCATGAATACTCTCAAAATATGATCATATACTGGAAAGGACCCAAAACGGTGGCCTAAATTTTTTGCAAATTCTCCCAACTACAACCGCCTTCAGAATCATCAATTTCTAGCTACCCGCACTTGCAAACATCTCTCTGAGAAGAAAGCCCCGTGAAAACAGGTGGCACCGCCTTGAAAAACACTAGTCGCATGATCGCATGAGCTCAAAAGCTTTTATGCGCTCATGTGACAAGCTCTTTAGAAACTACCACCGCTTTGCCACATAGACACCTGGACCCACCAAATATCCACCACCTCAGTCAATCCCACGATAGCACCACAAGAAACGCCAGAAGAATCTGACGGTAGTCGCATGATCGCATGAGCTCAAAAGATCTCATGCGAACATGCGACCATCGTAGATCTTGCATCTACAGGGCCCATGCTACCAGGCCTGCTACAACCTTTGCCGACCACCAGCCAGCCACTGAGAAGCAGACACATCACCTCCCACGGACCCACCAGCAGCTGCCGAAGACCCGTTGACCGCTAGAGGTTTGTCGCATGGTCGCATGCGGTTAGGAAGCCGCATGCGATCATGCGACAAGCATGAAACCGCACCACCGAAATCATCTGCGGGAACCCCATCGCAACCGCTAACATCTTGTCGCATGGTCGCATGGGATCGGAAGATCCCATGTGATCATGCGACCAACAGGAAGATGCTACCTGATGACCGCTGGCGGCACCACCGAAACCATTGACGGTTTGTCGCATGGTCACATGGCCTCGAAAGAGTCCATGCGATCATGTGACCAACCGTAAGATGTTAGCCACTAATTGCCACCTCGTTGGCTGGTTGACTGCTGACCGACCACCGTTGATGCCTTTTGAAACGAGACCCACTGACAAAAAGGTGAGATAGAATGACGCAGATGAATTAGGAGCCATCGAATAGGATTATGTGGCTTGGACCCACTGACACCAGCATCACATCGGAAGGAAGATCGACAACCGTCGTTACACCATGCACTTAAATAGGCAACATCTTTCCTTAGTGGTGTAGCGACAACCATAAGATTTTATCGAGCTTTAACTTTGCAGACGGAGAATGGGCCCACCAATAGGTGGCATCCTGTCGCATGATCGCAAGGGCAAGGAATATTCCTTGCGAACACGTGACAACCGCAAGAATTTGAGGAAAGCCAGCCACGGGGCCCCACCAGGTCGGAGTTGCGCACTTAGGCCCCGTTTGTTTGTGGAATTGGAATTTGGCCCAAAACCTGATTATCTCATAATAAGGTTTTGATATTCTGATTTTGTATATTCGGAATATGTTTTGGACCGTTTGGTTGACCCGGAAGATGGATGAGACAATCCATCTTCTACGTTTGGTTGCCATTTTCGAAATTGGAATTGGAAGATAGAAATTCCTCTTTATGTGTTTGGTTTGCAATTTCAAATTGGAATTGGAAGATAGAAATTCATCTTCTCTGTTTGGTTCTACATTTTGAATTGGAATTAGAATTTAATTTTTAATTTGATAGTTTATTATTTTAGTCCATTTTTTATGTATAGTTTTTTTATATTAATTTATATTTTTATGTACTAAATCATAAATAAAATTTAATATATTTTTTCCAATTCTGTGAACAGAAAACTTAAATAATTTTATACATTTATTATTTTGGTCCATTCTTTATGTATAGTTTTTTGATATTAATTTATATTTTTATGTAGTAAATCATAAACAAAATTTAATATATTTTTTTCAATATCATAACAAAAAAAATAAACAATATTATACATTAACAAAAACAATAAACTTAACTTCAACAAAATTTAATATATTTTTTTCAATACATTAACAAAAAAAATAAATAATATTATACATTAACAAAAACAATAAACTTAACTTTAACAAAATTTAATATATTTTTTTCAATACATTAACAAAAAAAATAAACAATATTATACATTAACAAAAACAATATTGAATAGTAAACTTAACTTTTTCTAATAATTTTATACATTATCATAAACAATATTATAACAAAAAAAATAATTATAACATTGCTCATATCACATCAAAATATAAATAAGTCATCTAGTACACATATATATCTATCTCCAAAAAATGATCAAACTAAGTAGTACGATGATCAAACTAAGTAGTACGATTGTTGCACAAAGAAGACGTCGTAAAAACAAGATTTCGGCTTTAGATGTAGCCTCCATTTTTGCCATAGTTTTCTCGAGTCCTTTGCAATTCTTGCACTCGTCATCTACAATAGGTCTGTGTGTAGAATGTACTGATGATGTAGACAATGACGGGGTGTCATTGACCCATCAGAAGTAACCGCATCCACCTCCATCCTACAATACAAATCTAAGTTAGTCTCGCTATAATGACTAATATTTATTATTTGTAAATATTTAAATATTGTGCAATTAACAACCTTATAGAAGTTTTTACAACCCCAAAATTTACGGCCTGGATTGTCCTCTGTCTGTGACTTCCTCAACACACAACGCAATCCATCACCGCAGTGACACATAGGAGCATTCCTTGTAGCCATCAGCACTGTATCAAGCAAAAATTTGTTCATTCATACTAATTTTGTTCACTATAACAACATGACTATATTCTATGAGTACAAATTGAAAAAGTTATACAAAAAATATAATGACACAACTATAGCATCAGATATAACAATATCCATGAACTGGTTTTGTGGTGTGAAAACACACCGTTAAATAAGAAAACACAAGTAGATCCACGGTCTATGCCCTTATGCCCCACATTCGATGATCAATCCTGCATCTACAAAGTAAACATGATACAAAAACTAAAACTTGTTCATTTTTAAATGGAATACACCAAGGAGTACCATCAGAAATTTTGACCGTTTACAAACATGAACAGTAAACAATCATCAGATAGCTCATTTTTTTATCAGCATATGTGGATATTTTTTGCATCGATGTTTGAAATACCTTTTTGATTTGATTGTGTAGATAGTTTTGGATCACACTCTGTGATTCATCATCGGGATTGCAATAGATAGTTTGAGACCAAAATGATTACAATAGACCAAAATGATGGAATTTTTTTTCAGTCATTTTTATCTCTTCCATCCCGATGAAGGATCATAGAGTGTGACCATAAAATATCTACAAAATCAAATCCAGAAGCTATTTCAAACATATTTAATGTCAGCATATGTGTAGTCTCACTTTATCATATGTGTAGTCTCAAAACTTTCCATTTCTATTTCTGTACCTATCACGTGGTTTTTTAAAATGAATGAAAAATGAAAAAAAATTGAAGATGAAATAGAGCATTAAACAAAGTAGAATTATTAAACTTAATTTCATAACGCAACAATAATAACAAGATGGTTAATACATACAAAATCATGAACAATACAGTCGTCTACCAAAACACATTTATAAAATCATGTCTGAAGAACTACAAATGGATAGTTAAGAGACTACACCTTAACAATACATTAAATGAAGCATTCATCATGTGGTACTCCTTCATGTATTCCACTTAAAAAAAGCAACAACACTAACAAATGCAAGCTAATATGTCTGAAAGCACTCTAAATTCAAAAGACGAGAGAAACAAGGCTTCCTAAAACTAGAGAGAAACAAAAAAATGGAGAGAAAGACAAACACTATATAAAATGAAGTATAAAATGACAAGCACACTTTGTGAAAGCCAACATAATCACTAGCAACACAAAATAATGGAGAGGAAGATGAGCACTATATAAAATGAAGTATAAAATGACAAGCACACTTTGTGAAAGCCAACATAATCACTAGCAACACAAAATAATCTTGGCATGGATCCAAGAAATTAACATAATAAAAATACCAGCGGGTACTTACCAGTGGCTCCAACATAAATATCCAATGCCTCCATTTCTCATAAAACAATATTTTGTAATGGAGATGGATAACAATATCATATTCAGTATCATATTCAGCTTATGATACTGAATATGATACTGAATATTTAGTATCATATTCAACTCAGTATCATATTCATGAACAATAGTATCATATTCAGTATCATAATCAACTTATGATACTGAATATTCAGTATCATATTCAGCAATCATATTCATGAACAACAGTATCATATTCAGTATCATATTCAGCTTATGATACTGAATATGATACTGCTTATGATACAGAATATGATACTGAATATTCAGTATCATATTCAACAATCATATTCATGAACAACAGTATCATATTTAGTATCATAAGCAGTATCATATTCAATATCAGGACATACCATCATATTCCATGCTTATCCATTTCCATTTCATAATTACGCTCAATTTTTAATTTTCAATATGACATGAAATCTGAATATATGTGTATGCCAACTTTAATTCAATTTTTGCTGAACATGATAGTGAATATGATAGTGTTGTCCATGATCATGATTGTTGAATATGATACTAAATATGATATTGTTGTTCATGAATATGATTGTTGAATATGATACTGAATATGATACTGTTGTTCATGAATATGATTGATGAATATGATACTGAATATTCAATATCATATTCAGTATCATAAGCAGTATCATATTTAGTATCAGGACATACCATCATATTCCATGCTTATCCATTTGCATTTCATAATTACGCTCAATTTTCAATTTTCAATATGACATGAAATCTGAATATATGTATCATATTTAGTATCATATTCATGAATAGCAGTATCATATTCAGTATCATATTCATGAACAATAGTATCATATTCAGCAATCATGATCATGGACAACACTATCATATTCACTATCATGTTCAGCAAAAATTGAATTAAAGTTGGCATACACATATATTCAGATTTCATGTCATATTGAAAATTGAAAATTGAGCGTAATTATGAAATGCAAATGGATAAGCATGGAATATGATGGTATGTCCTGATACTGAATATGATACTGCTTATGATACTGAATATGATACTGAATATTTAGTATCATAAGCAGTATCATATTCAGTATCAGGACATACCATCATATTCCATGCTTATCCATTTGCATTTCATAATTACGCTCAATTTTCAATTTTTAATATGACATGAAATCTGAATATATGTATCATATTCAGTATCATATTCAGCAATCATATTCATGAACAGCAGTATCATATTCAACAATCATGATCATGGACAACACTATCATATTCACTATCATGTTCAACAAAAATTGAATTAAAGTTGGCATACACATATATTCAGATTTCATGTCATATTGAAAATTGAAAATTGAGCATAATTATGAAATGCAAATGGATAAGCATGGAATATGATGGTATGTCCTGATACTGAATATGATACTGCTTATGATACTGAATATTCAGTATCATATTCAACAATCATATTCATGAACAACAGTATCATATTCAGCAATCATGATCATGGACAGCACTATCATATTCACTATCATGTTCAACAAAAATTGAATTAAAGTTGGCATACACATATATTCAGATTTTGTCATATTGAAAATTGAAAATTGAGCATAATTATGAAATGCAAATGGATAAGTATGGAATATGATGGTATGTCCTGATACTGAATATGATACTAAATATGATACTGCTTATGATACTGAATATTCAGTATCATATTCAGTATCATAAGCAGTATCATATTCAGCAATCATATTCATGAACAATAGTATCATATTCATGAACAACAGTATCATATTCAGCAATCATGATCATGGACAACACTATCATATTCACTATCATGTTCAGCAAAAATTGAATTAAAGTTGGCAGACACATATATTCAGATTTCATGTCATATTGAAAATTGAAAATTGAGCGTAATTATGAAATGCAAATGGATAAGCATGGAATATGATGGTATGTCCTGATACTGAATATGATATTGCTTATGATACTGAATATTCAGTATCATATTCAGCAATCATATTCATGAACAACAGTATCATATTCAGTATCATATTCAGCAATCATATTCACGAACAACAGTATCATATTCAGTATCATATTCATGAACATCAGTATCATATTCAGTATCATATTCAGCAATCATGATCATGGACAACACCTTCATATTCACTATCATGTTCAGCAAAAATTGAATTAAAATACACTAGATATCATCATAAAGTATCATCACAACAAGATCACAACAAGATCATCATGTATATATGATCAAAATGGTAATCACAAGCATTGTAAATGTAGTTATGGAATGATTGAAAATGTAACTACAAAATGCAAATGGATAAGCATGGAATATGATGGTATGTCCTAATATTGAATATGATACTGCTTATGATACTGAATATTCAGTATCATATTCGGCAATCATATTCATGAACAGCAGTATCATATTCAACAATCATATTCATGAACAGCAGTATCATATTCAACAATCATATTCATGAACAACAGTATCATATTCAGAAATTGTATTTAAATTAAAATATTCAAATAATCATTTTGTGACAATATGAGCATATAATAGTAAAAAATCTAAATATATATCCATCCACATGATAAAGTACAATATCACTGAAAATCAGTAACAACATGATAAAAAAATCAATGTTCTTGAACACAAAATACACTAGATATCATCATAAAGTATCATGCCACATCACAACAAGATCATCATGTATATATGATCAAAATGGTAATCACAAGTATGATCAAAATGGTAATCACAAGCATTGTAAATGTACTTATGGAATGATTGAACAACAGTATCATGTCATTTTTTTAGCCTTTTATAGGCTTCCAACTCATTTAAAATCACAAAATGATGTCCTTTAAAATAACTATAAACCACCATATGTGGCTACAATCCAGTCGCTTCTCTCCTCCTCGGTCATCAATAAGAACCATCTGGCTCTTTCACGTTGACCCAAGAAGGTTTCATATACCTTGAGGAATACACCTCTACTCAATCTGGGCATGGATTTGATAGTGTTATAGGCATCTGTCAAAGCATTCTCATGACTAGATTCATCAATTTTAACAAGGTGAATATTGTCCATGCCCTCTTTTATTTTTTTCATTGTTTCGGACATGGAATCCAACGAAGCAGCCATACTTGCCTTCTTCCTCTTTCCCACCTTTCTGCCTGATGAACTAGGAGTCCCTCTAGTACTTGTTGTTGCAGTGGACTGAGTGGAATTATAAGGTTCGTCATCCTAATCAACAGTACTATCAAGATGTATAGTGTCCTCTTCATCATTCACATCGAATGGCTCTTCCAAAGGGTTCCCTTCTTCAAACTCAAGGGCCATGGTAGCCGCATTTCCTTCAGCCATGTCATTACCGATAATTACACCCAATTCAGTGAAGTACTGAAAGGGTTGCCTCTTATACATTCTTGCATTTTTTAACTCTCTTCGCTGCATGTTGGCATAAATAAATGGATTAGGTTCTTTGTCTTTCATTATTAACTTAAAAAGAAGGCAATATTATTTCCATCAAAATAGTAGAGAGATTACCCTACCTTGAGAAGCTCATCCCACACACTGTCCTCAGCATCCATTGACTAAGTAGCCTCGTTCCAAGCTAAACCGCTTGTATTCCAAAGCTCCTTCATGACTCTATATGCAAGCTTCCAAGTTTTCAACTTGTTTTTTAAGTTTTCCTTGGATAGACTGAGGTTCAAATCAGCATTGAACCGCCTCTCAATTGTGGTCCAGGCTTCTTTTTTGAAGCCTCCATCACATTTTCTTCCTAGTTGTACTTTCTCAAGGAGCAAGTCTATAAGCTTTCGTTCTATGTCCTTTGACCACATAATCTTCTTCAACGAAGAAGATATCTGGCTCGTGTTAGCAATCTCATTCATGTTCATCAATGATTTTGTGTAAGCCGTGCTATGTATACAAATTGTTGTTAATCAAAGTAGCTTCATACATCAGTTTACTCAAATAAAACACATTGACCATTACAAGTCCAATACTTGCAGATAAAAAGACAAGAAAAATGAAACCATCATGTATATCAAAGTAGCTTCATACATCAGTTTACTCAAATAAAACACATTGACCATTACAAGTCCAATACTTGCAGATAAAAAGATAAGAAAAAGGAAACCATCATGTATATCAAAGTATCTTCATACATTTGTTTACTCAAATAAAACACATTAACCATTACAAGTCCAATACTTGCAGATAAAAAGACAAGAAAAAGGAAACCATCATGTATATCAAAGTATCTTCATACATCAGTTTACTCAAATAAAACACATTGACCATTACAAGTCCAATACTTGCAGATAAAAAGACAAGAAAAAGGAAACCATCAAGTAGTGTTCAGCCATACAAGAACAACTATTGTCGGGATCTATACTCTTCCCACATTCTACTTGCTATATCATTTCGGAACTGTGCCTACTGATCTCTATCATTCTGAGACAACCCATATGTCTCTAGCACTAGTAAATCTACCCCATCACGATCATCTTCCTCTTCAATGTCAATTTCTAGTGGAATGCCATCCTCTACCGTAATGTAGTTGTGTAGTATGCAACATGCTAATACAATATGGGCTTGTGTCATGATAGGATAAGACGTGGCATGCCTCAGGATTGGAAAATGCTGCTTGAGAATACCAAATGTACGCTCTATTGAGTTTCTAAGAGAGGAGTGTCGATGGTTGAACAACTCTTCTTTTGAGTAGTTTATTGGATTTTCTCTTGAAAACTATTTCAGGTGGTAGCATGTACACCGATAAGGAGCAAGAAATCCAGGTGCATTGGGATATCTAGCATCCACTAGAAAGTATTTTCCTACATAAATAAAGTATATTATTAATATGTGAAACGTGAAAATATTTTCCTACATAAATAAAGCATATTATTAAACTATGATTTGGCTTACCGGGGGGAACAACAAGAGGATCTTCTCTTGACAGAGCTGAAGCTAGAACACGACTATCTGCGGCAGACCCTTCCCAACCAGCAAGGCAGTACTGAAACTTATGATCGAAGGAACACACACCCATAACATTTTGCGACAGGTTGCCTTTTCTATCACGATATTTACCCTGCATGTCGACATCAACGGTGACTGGTATATGGGTTCCATCGATAGCTCCAACACAATCCTATATGATATGATACAATCATCAATTGTAAGGTCAACCAGTCCTCAATGATAAAAATCTCTACAAGAAAAATGTAACAACACAACAATTACCTTGAAGAATGGATCAAAGCGTTCGTTCCCACTAATTTTAGGAGGAGTGTTTGGACTAGGTGGTAGAAAGAAATCCTTGTGGACTCCTAAGATAGCCCTCAACACCTTGTGGAAGTATCGGCTGATTGTCTCTCCTGAGTGGCCAAAGTTGTGGGCAATCTTGCGGCTCCTCAAATTGTGGCCAACAGTGTGGAGGAACATCACAAGTTGTTCTTCTAATGTCAAGTGTATCGTATCTTTCAAGGATCCATTCAGCCTTAGGATAGTAGCTAGATGAAAGAAGGCTCCCCTACTCATGCGAATCTGATTATGACAATCCACGTCATTGGAATGAATAACCATTCTATAAAAATTATTTCCTTTTCTTTTTCGTTTACCCCTTTTTGCATCACCTTCTAGGGCCACCACTACTATGGCTATGGCAACACAAGCAATCAGAGCTATGAGAAGCTGAGAATATGTGGTCTCCACAACTACCTATCCTAGAACATCAATATTCTTAATAGGATCCATCAATGGCCTGAAAACATAGGTACATATATATACAATTAGATAGATAAATAGATACATAGATACATAAATACATACCTACATACATAGATATATAGGGTTAGATAGTTCATACATATATACAATTAGATAGATAAATAGATACATAGATCAAGAGATATACCAAAACTTGAATCAAAATGACATCAGAACAAGTGTTTCTTTGATTCCATGGATACACAATTGACACCATCACTATCATTGAACAACTATATACATGACTTTTACATATTTTTCTGCAGATATTAAAGACTTTAATAGACATTATAGAACCTAACAACCAACTAATATGATAATGAATATGATACTACTATTCATCAATATGATACTGAATATGATACTGTTGTTCATGAATTTGATACTGCTTATGATACTGAATATGATACTGCTGTTCATGAATATGATACTGAATATGATACTGCTTATGATTACTCGATATGATACTGAATATGATACTGTTGTATGATACTGAATATGATACTATTGTTCATGAATATGATACTGAATATGATACTACTTATGATACTGAATATGATACTGTTGTATGATACTGAATATGATATTGCTGTTCATGGATATGATTGTTGAATATTATCATCTCAAAATAACCAGGCAACTCAATTTTCTTATGGTATAAAGTTAAACAACCATTTTAAGTTGCTTGAATGCAATTCTTCCATTTGATCAACAATGGAGAGAGGTGATTCAATTCATAGCTATGAAGATAATAATGAAGGGCTAGAACTTCTTGCCAAGGATGAAGTGAAGTGCAGGGGAGGTGTAATATGGGAGGAAGTGAATAAACAATGGTGGTGTACATCTTTTCCTTTGCTATGTGTAAAACTCCATCATCCACCTTGGAGAATATTCATGGTAATATAATATGATTGTGGTGGAAGGGAATATGGTCAAAGAAGTAATGATCTTATATTTTCTAAGCTCATCAAAAGTTAAAATAAAAAGTAGTGGCTTGGATGTGTGTGCCTCGTCAAATTTTTAAGTACAGAGGCCTCCTCCCTCCATCTTTTTCCAAGAGTAATTTATGTCATAAAACATACATATATTCCTTATCATGGGCTGATAAATCTATCCTAAAATTGAATTTGTAACTTTATGGGCGCCCTATTGGCACAGGAATAAATCTCTTTATCTTGTCCTACATCGTACACAATTTCAAGGAACAACTACTGAAGTTACTGTAAGAGTAGTTGTTGGTCTACTGTGTAGAGGTACATGAACATTTCCCTTGCCTTTAACTTTGTGAGGAGGCAAATATAATCGACATACTTTATCTTATGGTTATAGTCATTTCTTAATATTATTATGTAATGATGCATGTTCCTCAAACTATCTTCAAATTATTATTATGAGACCAGATATCCATGAAATGTATCCCTATGATGGTATAGCACATATCTTGTGATTCAAGCTTAAAATGTTTTCTTTGTCATGTAATGGTGCTCTCATGTGGGGGAATGATTAAGTTACCGTATAGTCAAATATGTTTAAATCAGTCAAAACTAAAACAGCTATGAAGTTTAATCCACACGATGTGATAGTTTCTTTCTTGGGCTTGGGCTTCAAACTGTGTTTCCTTGTCCTGAATATAATTATAATCAATTCAATGATGCCCCAATCAATATTTATCTCATTACCAATTTATGGGAGGTGTAATATGGGAGGAAGTGAATAAACAATGGTGGATAGTAGGGCCTATGGTGGCAGTGAATTTGTTACAATTTAGCTTGCAGGTGGTATCTGTAATGGTGGTAGGGCATTTAGGGGAGCTTTCTTTATCTAGTGCAGCCATTGCTACTTCCTTTGTAGGTGTCTCTGGCTTCAACAATAGACCATTGATAGGATAACATAACAGTATAACATAGGTAAGCATTTAAAGAAACAAATATATTGAATTAAATTTCAAAGAATCAATACATATTTCTCAAATTTAGAGACTTTCACACAAAGATCTCAAAAAAAAAGCTATGAAACACAACCGCACAGTTAGCATATTGAATCTATTTCTCAAATTCAGCCCTCGCAAGTCAATCTTTTCAAAATTTTAACATTAAATAAATTACAATCGCCAACAATCTTTTCTTTTCTTAAGTTAATGCAATTCAATTTCTGTGTCTATAGGTTTTCAGTTTACCATAATGTTACAACCCCTTTGGCTCCACTTTTGTCCATAAACAAAGGTGCATTAAAATTGGCACGTATTTTTTTTCCCATGCTTCAGCTTTTCCTTTTGTTTGCATAACAGTTTTCCTTGATTGATAGCACGCTCCTTCTGTCTTATTGTTTATTGCCATGGTGCGATTGGCTTCTAATTTGGAGGTGGAATAGTTGGGTCACGTTCAACTTATTTAGGATATGTGTTCAATGCAACATTACCAGTTCACTCACATTAGCCGCTGGATTTGGGTCTAGTTTGCCTTAGGCTCTGCAGAGCACATCTTGATTCATCCAGGCACACCTTGCCGTGTGTCCGGGGCAGAGTGCATTCAGGCAAAATCGGAGTTGGTTCGATAGAGCCTAAGATGAACCAGCATTTCAAACCTTTTTTATTTTTTTTTATTTCTGGTTTTTAATCAAAAAGCACTATTACAGTTAGGAAGCCAATAAAATGTGGTAAGAAGGGCATCATTCCTGTCCGCAGTTGTTCAGATCTATTTACTTGACCCTTCTGTGGTTGTATTAAAATAGTGATATATTGAGCACCCGATATCACAGGAAGGAGGGGTACTTTTCAGAAAAGGAAACCCTCGTGTATGTTGAGAACAGGCCCACATTTTTCTCTTACAAGTAAAACCCTCATTATTTTTACTTGCCTTGAGAACAGGAGCAGAAAGAATGACAATGAAAGTTCAAAGCACGTGCAGAGTAAGCCCTAAAACTACTGGCACTTGTAAAAGAGTTTAATATGATACTGCATTCTCAATGATACTAAATATGATACTGAAAATAATCGTTGTTCATGAATATGATACTAAAAAAAATCACATTTACACATTGTGCATTGAGTTTCAGACAAACTTGTAAGTCACAGCAAACCAGCTCGTCAACACCACGAAAACCCTCTCGATAGTCAAAACCACAAACCCTCTCGACAAAACCTTCAGCAAACCCTTCAGCAACGTCGTATCCACGAAACAATCTTCAGCAAAGCCCAATCTTCAGCAAACCCTTCAACAGCATCGTATCCACGAAACAATATATCGTATCCACGAAACAATATAATGGGAAGATTGCGGACCCGATCGAGAAGATTGCGGACCCGACCGTTCATCAAATTGGGTATATAATCGCCCAAAATCGGGTTATCATTTCATATTCCACCTCTTTGGCTGGAAGATACATATTCCCATTTTAGGCCCATATTCAAGTTTCGAGATGATAACCCGATTTTGACTTTAAGGGTTCCAAACAGTGGATATTGGTCAAAATCGGGTTATCATCTTCTAATTCCACCCATCTTCCACCAAACAAACGGGGCCAAAGTGTTTTCATTTTTTATGGATACGAATTTACAAAGCACTACACATTCACTAGACTAGCTTTGATTACTGGAAGAATATATTTTCTCGGTTGCTATATTGGTTATGTACGTTATTCAAGTTGGCGCGGGCTAAGCTCCACACAGAATGCATCAAAGATTTTTATTTTTTTTTAAAGTTAGAACTCTTTTTTTTCTTAGATTTGAAAAAACAATGATTTTTTCTCCAAATTTTTTGTAATTTTCGACTATAAAATGTGCAGATCATAAATAACAGATGCTGAAAATTTCACAGAAATCTGTTATGTTTTTCCTTTTTGAAATTTAATCAAAAGTACACTATTGAAACTTAACTGCATACATTAAATTTGACTTCCATTGCTTCCCCATCACGCCAATGTTTCAAAGATTTCCTTCCACATCAGAATCACACCTTTCAAAGATGTCAGGCTCTTCCTTCCACATCAGAATCACGCCTTTTCAAGGTCTGAGTTCAAGCTATGTGAGGAAGAGGAGAGCTTGGTATTTATCTCAGAGCAAACTGGAAGCAGGAGAATACACTTGAGAACATCCATTAAAAGGGACGAAGATAACTATGCGAGAAGAGAAATTGTGGGTTCTCTGAAGAGAGTCGTCGAATTGTTCTTTAGCATTGCCTTCGTTGTCTGTGTCCACAACAAATGCTTCTTCCCTACATGTCAGTGCTCTGGCTAAGCGAACAAAATATGCTCGAGGAAGAGCTTATTTCAACTACAACAATGTCACTCTCATGACAGAAGTCATAGTAGGGACTCCTCCAAAGAAGCAAATAATGGTTCTTGACACAGGCAGTAAGCTCTCATGGATCAACTGCCAAATGGGTCCATCTCATACCTCCTTCAATTCATCCCTTTCTTCTTCTGACGCCTCACTCCCCTGAAAATCCCCTATTTGTAAAGGAAAAATGAGGATATCCCCGTACCCACAACCTGTGATTCCTAACGCAGATGGGGCAGACATTAAGGGAATTCTTGTGGAAAGATTTCATCACTTTCCTTGCATTCAAAACCCTTGGTCTCATCTTTGGGTGCTAGAGGGAAGTTTTTCAGAAATTAAGGTTAAAATTTCTGATATGTAATAGCCCTTCTAGAAGTTGAAGTCAGTCAAACTGTCAAATACACAAAGATTCAAAATTCTATATTCCAAAAGTTTCAGCATGAGTTGGTGCAACCTCACATCAGTGGATTGAATTTCAGAAAACTAGCAACCCCACCCAGTGTTCAAGCAACAACCACATGCTACAAACGTGCCTTGCAATTGAGTCTTCAAAATCTGTGAACATGCTACATTACCCACCTTCACTATAATCAATGTATCCTGTGTTCACAAGCTCATTTAAGATGTTTTCACTTTACAATAATAAAAAACCTTAATTTATTTTCACTTACTTTTACAAATCAAAACAAATATTCATGAATTTCAGTGGTTTTCTCGTCATTTCGTAAAAAAATTTAGCACATGGATGGACTCTACCCTCACATCTCTGATACAGATGTCGTTCTGGTCTGTATTATTTATTTCTCTTTCTGTTTGTTCGAACACTAATGAGTGTATTTTGTTTGCCAATTTTATTTTATTTTAAAAAGTGAGGTGAAAATGTATTCAATCAAGAAGAAATATAGAGCACGGACATCAAACAGTTATATCAAGATCAACTGAGTGATGTAACTGTTTAGACAAATTTAGAGGTAATTGAAATTTATCCACAATATTCCAATTTTTGCATGTGATCAAAAGCCCATTTGGCCAGACAATCCGCTACCCCATTCCACTTTCTAGGGACATGAATGAAAGTAACAAAATCCATAAAAGTGCACAAATTAGTGAATGCCCCTTTGTGCAAAAAATGAAGCATTTCTTGTTTTATTCAGAAAATGAGAAATTTGTGTCTTGGATTTAATTTTTGTGACTTAAATTTAGTTGTAAATTTTCTCTTTCATATTAATGATGGCTTAGGGCTCAACAAATGAATTTAGTTATTCATTCTCTTTGTGGTTATGCGGCTTCTTTTTGTTTGAGATTATGTGTTTTCTTTTGTTTGACTATTGATGTGTACTTGGAATATGAGGAATTCACACTTTTTTTGGAACTTAAGACTCTTAGATTGTTCTTTAAAATATTGGAGTTTTACATTTAGTCAAAAAGATAATTGCACTGTTGGAATAATTTTATGCTCAATAAATGACTACAATGATGCATGAGAGACAATAATTGTTTCAGTCATGTTATTCCCTTAGTTTCTTTGATTGGCTATTGATGTGTGCTTTTGAGAAACTATAGGAAATTTAATTATCTAATGAAATTGACAGGTGAATGGTTGTGGACTTGAAAACAATGATTTTTAGAGAAGAAATTTAATGTCTAATATGTGAGGAAAGTTGTATGCCCCACAATAAATTTGTACTGTGTTCTATGTTGACAAACTAGGATGTAAATTTGAATATATTGTAGAGCTAAAATATAGCTACAGGAAGGAAATCACAATGTTAGACCATTCCACAACTCAATTCAAGAGATGACTATTGTAGATAATTGTATGTGGCTATAAATTATTACATTGGTCTGATCTTTGTGTCCCAAATTTGAATCATTATATTCAATAGTTTTACTCAAATACATAAACAACGAAAGTAGGTCATGTATATTACTGCTACATCCACAAAGTAGACAAAAACTAGTCCTCACATAGAATTTCTACTTTAATTTTTAAAAGTTTGTAATCCTCCAAAACATTTCAAGGTCACTAACAGTATTATATAGCTATTATTTTAACTATTATAGGGGGAGCATATCAATGGTCATTATAGGTAACTTTTCACATCTGTATATCCTAAACTATACATTAGTTTTTGACTTTTTTTTTGTTGTCTTCGTATGTGACTTAGATACTTAAAACATATTTTTTTTGCTTCTGGGTATTAATGAAGTTCCCTATAGGATTTGTTAAATGTTGAAGGATAAAAAAAGTGGTCATTTCAAAGTGTTGCCCAACACCTACTTAAAGATGCCCTAATAATTGTGCACACAAAATTACTATTACTTATAGACAAATGTCTTGGAAGTCCTTATGCACAAATGGGCCAATTATGAACCAAAATTGCTAAAACATGATCAACTATTGGTACATGTCAAACTTATTAATGGGCAATGTAGTTATCATTTTTTTGGCTCCTTTAGAATTAGTAATTGGAGGGTTGGGTGCACAAGGAGTACATGACTATTGGAATGTGCTTGGCTACTTGTGCTCTTCTTCAGATACACAACTATTCTCCAATGTACAGTAAAAATGCAACAAAATTGGATATGAATATGTTGAATTATGTCGATTTGTGTTTTTCAAGTTATGTCATTTTGTTAGGAGAATGCCCAAAGCTCCCTTCCCCTAGACTTGTTCCAATTTTGAGTATCTTATTTATTGAAAAAGAAAGACAAGGCTTAATATCTATATTCTTTATGTGCAGTACTGTTGAACTCCTATTTTATAATCCTCTTAGGAAAAGATGTACCTTATTGTATGACTAGACTTTTGCAAAATATGTCTCATCATTATTGCATTGTTTACTTACGTCAATTTAAATGCTACAAGATTATTTAAATAACTAGAAATTCAAAGAAACAATTAAATGTTATTGTTGTATGATATTTGAAAATAATTAAATAGTTTTTCTTTCTCTTTTGGTTTTCATTTTGAGTTTTGCAACACTCGTTTGAATCATAAATAGTGTATGCATTTATTATTGACCATATTCCCTTAAGAAACTTGAACCTTATTTAAATCTTCCATTTTCACTACAAGGAGTAATATCCTTGTACATATCAACATTGTCTTACATAATTATAGCCATGTCTTCTTATAGTCTTATCATTTTTTGACCTTTTAATTTTGTTCTTGATTACTATATAGTAACTCTAATTGGAAATTAAAAAAGGCATAGTTAGTACTATTACATGTACCTAAAAAATTGTACCTCATTTGAAACCTTTATTTGTTTAGAAAAATTAGAGATTATGTCAAGGACCCTTGCCTATAATAGACCCTCCTACGGGCATTAATCTTGGACATCTAGTTAGATATGCAAAAAATATCTCTACAAAGAGCATACTACTAAGAGACTAGACAACTTAAGATACTGAGTGTCATACCCATCTTTAATAGCATTTAATTTTTGAAAGGTCTATAAGCACTTGTGTTGTCCAATTCAATATAAAATCTTAAATCAATTTATTTGAAGTTATTTTTGAGCATATATGATAAGTAGGAGATATTTTAACTTTGTAGTTTTTTGAGTCAAACTCATTGACCTATATTTCATAAGTAGTGGTTTACAAGAACCCATCTCTCATGAGAACTTAGCACTCATTGTATCAAGGTTTTGTAAATAGGGTTGGAAGAAAAGTGGGCTTAACCTTGAGGAAACTATGTGGTTGCAGGGAAGTCCCTGTGCTTCACCTCTATGAAAAAACTACTCAAGATGATAGAAAAGATGAAGATAGTAAAATATTTGATGAAAAAAAATTAGTTTTAAATTATTATAAAATTGTTTTAACTTTTTTTTAAAAATTAATAAACAATGTACAACTATTTAAAATTATGAAAAATATATAATTTTTTGCTTTTTCTAATACAATATTATTTTTTTTAATACAATATATGATTATGAAAATATTTGTTACAATAGTAAATTCTATTTTCTAATTTTAGACATAGATAAGAATATTATGCTTTCCCTAATTTAATCATGAAGAAGAGAATACTTATAGTTATTTTTAGCATGATTATCTTAATTTTTTAAAAAAATAATAACTTATTTTAAATTGTATTAAATTTATATTAGTTTTTTTTCAAATTTTAGAAGGCTAGTTTTTTTTTAAAAATAATAACTTATTTAAAATAGTATTAAATTTATATTAGTTTTTTTTCAAATTTTAGAAGGCTAGTTTAGAAGACGAGAACTCTCAGTGATATAGAGAGTTGATTTTACTTCAAACAGAATTATCTTAATTTTTTTTTAAATGTAATTTAATAATTCATTATAAGTTATAATAATGTGCTTATATAAATTATAATAGAATGTTTATTTAAACTATAATAGATTGTGTTTGAAAGGCAATGGAGAATTCCTGTGACAAATTCTGGAAATGGGGCAACACCCGCAAGTAAATGTCTGAAATCATAAATGTTTCATGCTCCAGTCGATCAATTTTGAAATGACTGATACTGGAGAAAGAGTGTTGTTGTCTCCACTCATTCCATAAATGAGACAAAGCATATGTTATCTGGCCGCTCCGTGGCTTAGAAAAATTATGAATTCTTTTAAGGGTTCTTTCTCTCTAGGGTTTCTATCTGATAATTTATCTAAATCTTTGGGCTACAATACTTCTGTACACAATTGTGCTTGATGTTTATTATTCATTGATTGTAGTTTGATGTTTTCATCTCCGCCTTCAAACAAAATTAGTAGCATGAATGTTATTGTTGGTTTTTGTTAGTTTTTGATCTAGTTGCTCAATCTCGTGCACAATGTATCTTTGTTATGAATTCTATTGCAAAAATGCAACATCTTTTAATAGCCCGAAATGACTTGTTTGTTTTCTCAATTGATTTTCTAATGAGTGCATGAATTCTCAACTGATTTATGGATGACATGTAGTTGGACTACAATTGTTGTCAATTATTCACTCACTTGGATTTTATATTACCTTAGTGCAGGGTGAGTATATTAAGTATAAGTAGTAAATATTACAGCATAGTAGTTTATGGTACGAGCACAGTTCCTCCTGATTAGGAGCAGAGTTTACAGAACCCATTACAGAGCATGATATACAAAAAGACTAAATAGTATTGGTTCCAATGAAGGAAAATGACAAAATATTACATCACATGATTAATAAACAATTAAACCCAGGCAGTCCACCTCATCTGACCATTCCAGAACTTTGCCATTTCTGATAAACAAGGTGAAAGGATGCGCCATTTCAGCTGCTCTAGGTAGTAGTAGATCAGCAACAGGAGGAAATGTTGCAACTGGTACAGTTTGAACTGGCTGAGCAGGGTTCACATTGATCTACCTTTCTTTGTTCCTGTTCTCATTCAGTTGTTTAACAACCTGTCTCGTGGTGATGTCAAAATCATCTTCAGCTGGATTGGTGGTAGTGTATCTATATTCTATTTCTTTCTTCCGTACTTCAGCTGCTCCTTCATTGATCAACTTCAATAATTTATCCTCTTTCATCTTGTTTATCACTGTGACCTGCATAGCAATGGCATGACATATGAGTCTCCGCAGAGGCTCAGTAAGGCGCCTAACTTTACCATTGAAAATGCCATCATTTCTTAGCTTCCAAATGTGCCATAGAATAGAAACAGAAAGTGTAAACCAAAAGAAGTTGCTGGTTTTATTGAGACCCAAGATTTTTACAGTATTGTCATGGTGAATACTAAAAATGATGTTAAGGTACAAGCCAAAAATTCCCCACACTTCAGAAGCAAAGCTGCAATTAAAAAAGATGTGTCAAGGATTCACAACATTTACAATAAGAACAGATGTTTGGTTCCCCATTAGGCTTTTTTACAGTTAACCAATGAAGGAGAAATCGCCATATGAAGCATGTGATTTTAGGCTCAATAGGTCTATGTTAGAGGTTCATTAGCTGTTTAGTCTAGGATAGGGCGTCCAATTTAAGGTTCCAGGCAGAATTAAAGTGGTTCAATATATCATCTGTGATGGAAGTGGAATCACTGTGAGAGGGGGTGAATCACAGTGAGGTAAAATTTTGACAAGAATGAAGAGTGAGTAACTTTTGTACACCTTCTAAGGAAATGAATAAACTGAATGTTCGATCAAATTAACAATGAGACTCAGCTTGGCAGAAAACAAAGTTAACTGATTATTGCTTAAAGACAAGACTTTCACAAAGCATATAAATAATCATTCATTTAATTAATTAATGATATTGAATTCACTTTGTTGTTTTAAACATTACTCAAACATGACTTGCAACTTGAAACACATGAACAATTAAAGATGAAGTGCAATTTAGAGAAAAAAAAACAATGTTAAGGTATCAAAGCACCTTATTGAAACTTAATGAAACAGAATTAGATACAAATGACATCACATAATATACAAATTTGCCGAGTGGAAAACTCTCTTGAAGTAGAAAAAAAACTCCAAACCTGTATCCTTTATTGATTCCAAGAGCACCAACTCAATACATATATGTTTAGCAGCATCAATTGCAAGGAGCATCAACCCATGTTTATCAATGGGTCAAATATGTCTAAAGACTAATAACTCTACATTTGCATTATAGATTTGTAGTTATAAAGTT
>BSBK01002176.1:0-5000 GCA_027943335.1 Chamaecyparis obtusa | reverse complement strand
CCAAAGCAGTATCTAGCACTTGCATCTTCCATATGTAAATGTCATCTTGTTAGTTCAGTAACAATATTTCTCCCTCTATCATCTTGCTTATGATTGATTATCAGCTTTTTTGTACTTTTCACAACTCTAGGCAGCTCTTAAAGTGTGGCCTTTCCTTCATCAATTTGTCAGATATTCTATATAGCACAATTGATGCAGTGCTCCTAGTTGACTAGGCAGTCTCAGTTAGGGGAAGCACCCCTAATTTACCTCTAAGATATTCATGAGCATCTGTAGGTAAAGCTTTTGTGAATATGTTTGCTAGTTGTTCCTTTGTATTCACATATTCCATTCTCACTTCTTTATCTTGCACCAGTTCTCTCAAGTAATGATAGTTGATAGCAATATGCTTAGTCTTTGTGTGCATCACTGAATTATTTAATATGTTGATAACACTTGTGTTATCACAGAAAATAACAACCGACTCAATGATTTCCTCTTTTATTCCTTTCAACAATTGCTTGATCCATACCAAATTTGAACAATTCAATAAACTGCTACATACTCAACTTCTGTTGTAGATTGGGAAATGCAGTTCTGTTTCTTGCTTGTCTAGGAGACTAATCTCTTTCCTAGAAAGAATGCTCCTCCACTTATATGTTTCCTTCATCAAAATTTCCTGCCCAATGTGCATCAGTGTAGACTCTCAACTCAAATTTCTCATTCTTATTATAGTAGAATCCATAATCTTCTATCCCTTTTAGATATCTCAGTATTCTCTTCACTACCATCATATGATTTTCCTTGGGATTGGCAGAGAATCTTGCAACAATCCCAATTTCTAGGGCTATATATAGTCTACTTTGGACAACATATTGTATCTTTCCAATCATGGATCTATACATGGTTTGATTCACTTTAGTAGTATCATCAGTTTTAGATAGTTTATGTCCAGTAGCCATAGGAGTACTTACTGGTCTAGAATCCTCCATACCAAAAGTTTTCAGTATCTCTTTGACATATTTAGATTGTGTGATAAAGATACCTTTCTCCACCTGATAGACTTACACTCCAACAATGAATTTTATCTCACCAAACATAGACATCTCAAACTTAGTTTGCATCTCATTTGAAAATTTCTAACATAGGGCATCTTTTCCTCCAAATATGATATCATCCACAAAACTTATAGCTAACAAAATCCCTTTACCTTCTTCAGCTTTCATGTACAGATTGTTGTTGTCATTTGTCCTTGTAAATAAAATCTTTATCAAATAATTGTGCAGCCTCTCATACCATGCTCTGGGGGCTTGTTTCAATCCATATAGCACCTTGTTCAATTTTCAAACCATATTTTTCTTGTTTGGGTCAACAAATCCTTTAGGTTGTTCAATGTATACTTGTTCTTCTAATAAACCATTCAGAAATGAAGATTTGACATCCATTTGATATACTTTGAAATATTTGTATGAAGCATATACAAGTAGAGTTCTCACTCCTTCTAATCTTGCTACAGGGAAAAATGTTTCCCCATAGTCTATTCCTTCTTCTTGTGCATAACCCTTGCATACCAATCTTGCCTTATTCCTTGTGACTTGTCCATGTTCATTAAGCTTATTTTTGAATACCCATTTTGTTCCAATCACATTATTTTCTTCTAGTCTCAACACCAGAGTCAAGGTATCATTCTTTTCTATTTGATCTATTTCTTCATTCATAGCTTGAATCCAGTCTTCATTCTCTAAAGCATATTTTACTATCTTAGGCTCAAACTCACATAATAAACATGTAGGGTCTTTCAACTTACTTCTAGTCAAGACTCCAGATTCCTTAACTCCAATTATTTGCTCAGGCTTATGATGTCTTCTCACATACTGTGCCAATGTAGGTTCAGATTTCTTTTCTTTTTGATCTTCAGGTTCATCATGAAAATTTTTAGTTTCTACTTTTGATTTCTTGGAAGCATCCTCCTGATGCTCGTCATTGCTTACCCGTGACTCTACATCTGGTTTAAGTGTGTTACTTGCCTCTCCTTCATCCATGTACACAAAAGATCTATAATCTTTAGGTTCTTATTTACCTTCCAGTTCATTCTTTTCTACATATTCATCAACTCTCACATTTTCACTTTCCACAACTTTGTTAGTGTTAGAATTCAAACACTTATAAGATTTTCTCTTAGTGGAATAACCTAGGAATATGCCTTCATCACTTTTTCTATCAAATTTTCCATTCATATTATCTTTCAGTATATAGCATTTAATCCCAAAGATTCTAAAGTATTTCCCATTAGGTGCATATCCATGCCATAATTCATAAGGTGTATCATTTGTACCTTTCTTGATTTGTACTCATTTGAAGGTATAAACTATTGTACTTAAAGCTTCTCTCCAATATTCTTGTGCAACATTTTTCTCAATCATTAGTGTTCTTGCACAATCCACAATAGACTCGTTTCTTCTCTCAGCTATACCATTCTATGGAGGTGTTCTAGGTGCAAACATCTATCTCTTGATTCCTCTATCATTATAGAACAGATTGAACTCATTTGATATAAACTCTCCACCTCGGCTAGATCTCAAATATTTCAAGCTTCTACCTATTTATTTTTCAATTTTTTCCAAATACCATTTAAACAACTAAAATGCATCAAATTTTTATTTCGAAAACATTACAGTCATCATCCTAGTGTAGTCATTAACAAATAGAAAAAATTACTTAGCAGTACAATAAATTTATACACCCATAGGTCCACAAAGGTCAGCATGAACCAAATCCAAAAAAATTTCAAAATTAAATGTCTTGCTCTTGAAACTAGACTTTGTCATTTTTCCAACTGACACTGTTTACACATCACATTATCAGGTTTCTTCAATCTCGACAAACCTCTAACTTTCTTCTTTTTACTAATATTTACCATATTATCAAATTTTACATGACATGGCCTCTTATGCCATAACCATGCATCATCAAATTGTGAAAACAAACATGTCTCTTTAGATAGATCTAGATAGGACAAGTTACCTCTAGTTTGTTCTCCACTTCCAATTAGTTCACTAGTGGCATCAAATATTTTAGCCTTTCTGTGATGAAACTCCACTCAGTAACCAGTGTTGTTAATCTATGCAACACTCAAAAAATTTTAGTTAAGACCTTCAACATAATAGGCATTTTCACATGTGATCTTATTAGTTAGCTTAATTGATCCTTTACCTCTCATAGGACATGGTGCATCATTACCAAACTTAACACTTCTACCTTTGTAATGATCTAAGGTTTCAAATTTACTTTTATCACTAGTCATATGATGTGAGAAACCACTATTAATAATCCACTTATCACCTTTACTCACATAAGAAACAAGTGTAGTTTTCTCATCTTCATCAGAGTCATCTTTCATAGAAACATAAACTACTTCAATATCAAAATCATCAGTGTCACTGTCAGTTTCCTCTTCAGCAATATAATAGGATATCTTACCTTTTTCCTTGTAGTCTTTGTACCTTTGGTGATCTTTGTTATCTCTCTTATCCTTGTACTTTCTTTCTCTTTCCTCATCCTTGTCATTTGTGTCAAGACATCTTGCTGCAATATGGCCAACTTTGTTACATGAAAAATAGATTATAGGAAGTTTACCTTTATATTTTCCTTTTCCTATTTTTAATCTTCTAGCCTTGAGTGCTTCAAGATCATCTAGTTCCTCATCAAAAGTGTCACTATCACTTTCATTATCACTTTCACTTTTCACACATTTTTATTTTTCCCTCTTAGACTTATGCGAAACCATTTATGACTTGAATGTAGATTCAACATTAGGAACAATGTAGTTATCATAGTTAGATAGCTCAAAAGTAGTAAGCTTACCAACAAGACTTTCCATAGTTAGAGCATTACCAGGGTTACATCTTGATTCTTGAATTGTAGAAATTATGATAGGATAGATAGGAAGAAAATTTCTCAATACCTTACCAATACCAGTCTCATCATCAATGATTCTATTAGCTCCTCTAATAGCATTCACTATCTCCTTAATTCTACCATAGTACTGAGCAATATTTTCACCTTCTTGCATTTTCATTTCATCAAACTTACCTCTCAATATTTCAGCTTTTGCTCTCAATACATTTGTATCACCACCATAGATGGTTGCAAGAGTATCCCACATTTGCTTTTCAATAGTGCAATCTTTGATATCTTCAAATTCAAGATAGCTTAAGGCAGATGCAATCTCCAACATTGCTTGATTGTATTCCTATTTTTCTTTCATTTCCTCAGAAGTCAAAGGTGCAACAGGTATAACATAGTCATGTTCAACATAGTACTTCACTAAATCACTAATACTATCTAGATGCAATTTCATCAGACTCTTCCATGTAGGGAAGTTCTCTTTGTCTAACTTCGGTACCTCCTTTTTACACATCCTGATCATTAGCTTCAAGTACCTTTAAAAATTTCTCTGTAAGCACCAACAACTCCAATACCAATTGTTAATATTGTTTAGAACAACAGATAGGTGGGGTGAATCAATTGTTCTCAAGTCCAGATGTACCAATTGAACTTATAAACACTTCAAAAATCTCAGATCTAGTCACCAACACAACTCGGTCTCTAAAGTATATTTATCAAAAACATATAACATGCAGTCCACTATCCAAAAGTAATTAACTTGCAGAATATAGAAACATTCACATCAAAACATTCACACAAGTATAACACCAGGATTTATAGTGGAAATCCAACTTGGGAAAAACCACTTTGTAACATGTTATTGATATTTTCACTCTTCTAAAGTGAGCTCTGTGAAAAGCCAAGCTTGTTAAAGGTTTACAAACATACTGCTAGGTGTGACCCTGTTAAAAGGATTTAAACACTCTGTCAAAAGTGACCTGGTTAAAGGATTTGAGTATATTCCATTAGAATGACACCTTGATTAAAGAAGTTAAATAATGACTGTTAGGTCAACCTTGATTGAAGGATTTAGACTGATACAATGGTTAGAAAGTAATAGTAGTTTCTGATCT